>VYZQ01012798.1:4847-14988 GCA_013400655.1 Mystacornis crossleyi | reverse complement strand
GTGTTTCAGGAGTTATAATTAATTCTAGTGGCATCTATTAATTAATAAAAAACTGCACTGCATACCATTCATGCAAAAAAAAAATACCCAGATTACCAGGATACAGAACATTTGGGGGAAAACTGCAGGGCAGATTTGCCTACTCCTAGTGAAGTTGGATGTACAAGCAGGATCCTTACTCTTTAGCTTAAATTTCATACCTTGGTGAAAGGAGAAACTGGATTCTGCCCCGTTTGCTGTGTTTCCTATGCAGTGAATACTTTTGGTTTTGGTTAGCAAATTTTCAGTGTAAACATATAGACACAGTGTTTGAATAAGGATGCTGAGTACCTATTTTATAAACCTTTAAATGTATAGGTATAAAGATGCTTCAAGCTGGATAATTATGGGTGTGTGCCAGGATAATGTTACCTTATCTAGCCTTATTCTTCTAAGCATCTGTGTTCAGGCAGTTCTGTATATCATTCCTATTATCAGTGGTGAGAGATTAACACTTCCAAAAGGAGATTCATTCCCTCTAAGGTGGGCATCATGAGTNTCAAATAGGGGCAATTAGGTGTTTGTTCATAAGTTCATAAGTTTTTCTACATATTTCTCTGAAAAGGTCCTACCACAGTATCAGAATTCCATGAGCAGATTTTTAAACTAGAATATTAATTAAGCTTTTGTTTCATAAATTAATTATTGCACTTTGTTGTGAAGGGTGGTCTAAATTTGTCTTACATGATCAGAGACACAATATTTGTGTTCTTTTAAAAGGGGTTTACTTTTATTTTGAANACCATGAATCTCACCTTGTAACTATAAATTCAAACTGGAATGTGGTTACGGAGTTTTAGTGGCTGCGACTTTAACACTTGATGTGTGTGTGTCCTGGGCCCCTCAGTTTTACTTTTGTTGTGATTAGAGCTGAATTTTTCCTTAACTTTTGTTTGAGTAGCACCTAGAGCTGTGGCCCACAAGTTTCTTTTCAGAACAGCAACACAGGTTAAAAAAATAGCAATGATAACACAGCCTCACAGCTAGGATACACACTGCAGGGCTTGTAGCATAATTTCTTACCTACTGCACTGAATTTTATAAAGATTTCTGAGTTTTAGCCCATTATTTGTGCACACCTGCCCTGCAAATACCTGATTACAAGGAATGTCAATGTAATGGTTATTTTACTTAATTTAATTTTGTATCAGAAATATCTGTCCTCATATAATTATTCTTGAGGGAAATCTAAAATTGGCTTAAATTGAGGCTATTGATACTGCAGTGTTTGAGGACCACGACGAGCATAAAACAATAGTAATTTAAATCACTACTTTAATTTAAGAAATGATATGAAGATCTTGAGGCTATGGGTGCATGTAACTACAGAACAATCTCAAACATATATGTGTACCCTAAGAACTGAAATACTTTCCAAAAACCNCCTGTAAACCTGCAGAAGCTCTGTTGCTTTTTCTCGTTCAGCTGAATGGGGCACCTCTTCATAAAGTACACCGGGAACTTACGGATTTCTGCCAGATTAAAAACCCCAAAAACTATGCTCATGTGATTAATTCTTGATGAAATTATCATTCACTTGCATGGAGCTATAAAAATAAATCAGGACTGAAAACAGGTTATCCTTGTAATTTTGCATTAGAAAGAACAAATAGGAAGTTCAGGGGCTAGTTAGCAGGACTGAGAGGACTGAAAATGCGATGGAAATCATGCGATGGACATTATGTGAAGGAGTTCAGAAGTCCCAAAATTATGTGGAATTGGCATCCCAGAGAGGAAATGTTAAACTTGAACCCTAAAAATGTGAAGGGTAGATAGAAAATGTGTAAGTGACAAGAAAAAAAAATTAGCCAATAAACAATATCTCTTTGACTTCATGAAGGGTTGGGATAAACTCAGACATGTCAAGGCTTTCAAACTAGCCTTTTCAAGTTAAATAAGAATTTTCTATAGAAGAGAGGTTTCTTTAAGATTTCAGATAATCTGTATATAACCCAACAATCAAAAGACTTCTCATGAACTCTTCTACCACACTGCTAGTGGTGGGGCAGATTCTTATAAGAACAGAAATCTTGCAGGGCATAACTGATAGAAACAGCAATTTAGAAAATTGCATTATTTTATCCAGTCTGGTAGCAGAACTTGTTGTTTAAATATGCTCCAATTAAGAGAAGCAGATAATCTCCAACCCAAATCTGAGAGACCCAGCAGAGGAAAAGACATACTGGTTTAAAACCTTTCCTATTCAGATCTATTCAATTGGTCTTATAGTGTAACAATATCAGAAGAGTAGAAAAAGTAGTAGCTATATTTAGGAAAAAGAAGAGAAATAGTGTCAAGGCAACTATAGGCCCATGTGTCTTCAAAAAGTTTTCTTCAAATAGATTTAGAACAAAAATGAGAGAAGAAATAAAGATAAATGGAAAATGGCATAAAAATGCCAGACTCATCTGATAATATCTCTCTTTGATAAGATTACTGTATTTCCCTTGTCTAAAAATCAGTTATCTGGACTTCATTAAAGCATTTGTTGTGCAGCCACATGGGAAATTTATTAATTAAACGGGAGAAGAGGGAGATGAGCATAAGAGCTGGGCGGTGGGAGAGGGGCTCGGTGCCAAGCAGGGTCCCAGGAGCTGGGCTGTGGAGCTAGCAGGCATCACTGGGGAATTGGAGAGGACAAGTCATGTAATCAGACTTACTCAGTCATGTTATTACAGACCAAAGCACAAGAAGTCAAAGTTAAATTAAATCCGTGGCAGAGAGGAAGTTGGGAGACATCACCAATGCAGAGGAGGATTGAAAGAAATCGGTGGCCTGGAGGATCAGAATAATAGATAAGGGATGAAATTCAAAATTATAAAGTGCCAGGTTATACATTTAGGGACTAGAAAGAGTTTCTGCCACAAAACTAGGCCTCAGAAATTGGAAGAAATGGGTGAACAAGAAAAATCTGAACTTTTTTTTTTTGTCAGAAACAATTTCCAAGCCACTGGTGCGAGATGAGATAGACACTGTGATATCAAGGCAAACCAAGTTCAGCAGTAATGTCTCGGAGAAGGTATTCCCAGTTACGAAAAATTTCCAAGAAATGTTCATGCTGTGGTACCAGGCACCAATAAGAACTCCTCTAGAACATTTTTCTACAATGTCCAAGAAAAATTGATTCAAACTGGTACATGTTCAGAAGAGGACTAGAGGAAGACCGGCAGGATGAAAAAAATCTATATTAACCAAGGAGGCAGATTGAGTAGTTCTATTTTCAGCATAACAAAATAAAGTCTGAGAGGAGGAATAAATGCCCTCTATTGATATAGCAAAGGGGTAAATACCCAAAAGACAAAAAAGCAGCAAGACTGTTAATGCATTAATATAAACAGTTCACAAAAACGTTCATTGTGAAAACTTAAAAGATCTGTAAGCATTAGAAAAGCATATCCTGTAGTTTTTCAGGGCAAGTATCAGACACAAGAAACTGAGAAGGTCTCAGTATGGAAACATGAATATATTTTTGTGAACAAGATTATGCAACACATTTCCCAAGGGGTAAGACTTCATGACCCCATCGTCACAATCCAGCCCTATTTCAAATGCTCCTGTGCAGCTATATGCCCTGAGAGTTATGCTTGCGGGAGTGCACATTTTCACTATGGAACAGCAGGTGCTTTGGTCTGGCCTGAAATAGGTTTGGGATTATATCCAGGAGCAATAAACTCCTTCATAATGGGTGGGATTATCATAGCTTGTCATGATTTTAATTCACACACCAATATTTGGCTGAAGTTGTGTATGTTTGTATAACACGGTACCACTCACTTTGTCCTGTGATATATCCACTTATGCTAGATCTTACTATCTAAATCATATGATATTTATTGTCAAAAATGTGAGAAAAAGGCTAAAATTGTTGGATTACAGAGTATGGAAAGATGAAAATGTACCTGAAAAACTCTGAAATGAATGCAACATGATCAATTTTATATCTCATATTTAAAATAAAATGTGGGATTATATTATTTAGTCTGAAATTCGGAGAGGCATGAGTCTGTTAAAGTATTCAAAGAATGTATTTCTCAAATATTTAATTAACATATGTAAAAGGGAAAAAAGTTTTTAACATTATCTAAAAATAGTCTTTGGTTTTGTGGATTCTTTCATGCTTCTGATTTTTACTGTAGATTTAAAACAAAAAAAAAAAATCAAAATTCTACCCTGAAGGTAATGTACTGTAGTTGAAGTTGAGGTGAAGCTAAAATGTCCTCATGAAAAGAGCTGGCAAGACTGAAGTTGCTAACCAAACAGTAGTTATATTTTAATTTCAGGACAGATTTCTAAGCCTAAGAATAACCTCATACAGCAGCAGCCTTCAATATAACTAGTGCTTTTGGATCTAGTGCCAAAAATAGTGAGCCTTGCTGAAGAATGTTGCCACTGCGATGTAAACAACATGTGAGATCCCTGAAATGAAGTAGTACCATGTGTCAGCGGTGTTTTACTGAGAAGCAGAAGAGCAAAAAGTAAATTAGTGCAGTTAAGTACTCATGTTTGAGCTGTCACTGGAGCCAAACAGGCAGTCCTGCACAGAACTGTAACCCCACGGAGCTGGGAAAGGGAATATGGAGAGGGAATGACAGGCAGCTTAGTTTGGTTATTTTTGTATCATTAGCAGCAGATGTAATTTCAGAAGGAAGTGGAGAAGGAAATATATGCATTTAAACAAGCAACAACAAAAATTATTTTAGAACATTTATGTACACATTGAAAGCAGAAAACTTCTAAAATGTTTCAGAGACCTGGATGAGAAACTAGAGAAAGGGCTTTCCACACGTAGTTCTAAAATTAAGTAGTATTGAATGCAATATCATTCAAAATCCACAAACATGCAACAAGAATGAATTTCTCAGGAAGAAGCAATTTTGGAAAGGATTAGGAAAGATTTTGTATGTCTAAAGCTCTAAGAAGAGCTTTAAAGTTCTATTTAATTGTTTGTAGGGCTCAGAAGAGTAAGAATTCAAGATAATTTTTTACTAAGAAAACCCCCATAACAGTTGGCTTGCTTTAAAATAGTGCTCTACTTGTGTTGGTCCTAAAATACCAGTTGGACAGGGGGGAAAATATTTCCAAAACAAATTCACACTGAGAGGAAAATGCAAGATGGGAAAAAAAACATTGGTACTATACAGGGAAAAAAAAAAAAAAGGCAAGCAAAAACATAAGCTTCATTCTGTTTTGGGAGCTACCAAGGGTCCTGATGCAGACCTTCAAAGTGCAGACTTTGACTTCTTTTGTGATAGTGTCTCCATAGTTAATTTTATTCTATCTCACTAACTGAATAGATGAACTAAATATTTAATGAGTAAAGACAAACTCATTCCTTGTCTCCATATTGCTCAGTCCAAAACTCACTACAGGGACAAGTCTTCCTACTGATTTAAACCGATGTCTGTGTTCTCAGAATTTGAAATTATAGTTTTATAATACAACCACTCCACAATTTATTACCACATGCAGTTCTTAGTCTCAAGCCCTGGTGCCGCCAGAGAAGTCACAGCTGAGCTCAGGAGGAGGAGGTACAGTCTTGGCTTGAGGCCACCTTTGTGCTTCCTGGGGCCTTGCCTCCCTGTGCCTCAGCACCCCCCAGGGATAATCAATAATGTGGCGTGGAGATGACAAGGAGGATGAGAATTACCTGTCTATGCACTGGCATAAGAGGGAAAATACATTATTTCTCCTCTGGAGAATTTCTAACATGGAAGACTTCCTACTGGAGGTGTGTCCGATGGCCTCACCACTGATCAGTGCTTGACCTCTTATTTCAGGACACTTGAAAACTGAGAGGCCACAAAACTTCTGCAGCAGAGACGCGTGCAGTGAGACACGTTTATGTGCCACCACCTGCGTGTTATGGAGAGAAGCCTTTAAGTGCGTGTTCAGCCTCCAAGAGCAGACCAGTACTATCCACAGAGGCTCCAGTGCCCAGTAGTGCCTGGCAGTGCTGGTCACACTGGAGCCCACCAGCTGGTGGGCAGTAGGATCTGGCCTCATCCAGAGTTCTACCTGTAAGTTGTATCTGCCCAGGCTTTGAGCTCCCTCTGTCTATAGAAAAGAAAGAGCCTTGGTAAAGCTAAGGAGCAAAATCATTGTAATTGCCAGAGCAGGTGCTTATTTCTTATTTGTTTACCTGCATATTTTGTCTAAATGAAGGCAGAATATTATTTTTATGAACTGTATGCTTTCATTTGGAATTGACACTAATGAATGCAAGGCCCTTTCCCCTTCTTGTTTGTACCATCAAATTAATTAGCTCTATTGTGACATCAGTATTTTTCTCAAGTAGTTCAAGGCTTGAGCATTTTCCTTTCTTTTTCTAAAGGGCATCTTCAGTGCCCTTTATCTACCATAAGAATCATGCATCACTTGTATTTTTCACAACTAATGCTGTTTATTGTAAAAACTGATTGTGATGTGAAGATTGTTATACTGTGTGGCAAATTGCCCAAACAATTACTGTAAATGCATGAGCCATAAACTGTACTGCCAAGGACACCGGTAGGTTAGCTCCTATAAAAGAAACAATTAGAGTCTGAGGTGAAAATAATAGAGATGAGATGACAGTTATTGAAAAGGCAGAACATCCAGTTTAATGTTGTAAATATAGGTTTGTAGATTACACTGATGGTTTTAAAGTGTTCATGACTTATTGAATGGAATAGAATATTCCATACTTTAGAATGGGGCCATAATTATTATTCCCTTTTAATTGTGATGTCTGATGCATTTGTGAGCAGTTGTTGAGAACATCTTCACATTAAACTGATTCTAAATTATCATCCTGCTTTAAGGGTTGGAGGGTTTTTTTATTATTTTACTTTCCTCGCATTTTGTTGTTCAGGGTCTGTTCTGAACAAAGTATTTTCTCTTGAGGAACTTGGAGTGCTTAGAGGGTTACAGCAATAATTATTTCAGTTTCAGCCTACACACTTCACTGCTTTAAATCATCATTAGAAGTTTCATCCCTCAGCAACTCCTGCTGAGACAGTCTTAAACTCCTAGAAACAATTAGATAAGAATAGCTAATCTTTATAACAACTTGTATATAAAAGTATTGATAAGAATTTGCCAGAAGTTAAGGGAATAAATTTTTTTCTTAGAAATCATCTAAATACAGAAAAAGGTTATTTATGATGGCTAAAGTATTTCAATAATTCAAACCAGATTTGGAGTATATGAAGATTAGGTTGCATAAAAATGATGTGCACCCTACAAGAAGATGTGTTGCAATAAACTGTGGTATATATAAAGAAAATGCAAGAAAATTGACATTACTGCATGAGAATATTAAACAGTCCCCTGTATTTTTTTAAGACAAGACATAGGGATAAAAGATAATTAAATAAAAGTCAGATATTAGACCCCAGGGAGAGCACTAAACAACTGGACACAGAATTATGGCTGTCCAAGAAGGCAGAGGTGCTGGGCACATAAAATCAGAACTGGGAAGGGTTTAAAGGAGGCGACAGAGTGAGCAGCCGAGGAAAGGTAGCAGCCAACAAAGAGCAGTTGGCGTGAGCAGCCTGTGTGAATTCTAAGCTACCAAACCCATTAGTCAGGGGAAGCTGGAAGAAGCTGTAAAGTGGCTCTGAAAGCAAGTTGCAAGGAAACTAAGTACTCGTCTAAAACAATTTTCAGAGAAACACTCTAGGTCGTTTTCAGGCTTTTACATAATGTTTAAAAAGGCTGATCTTAATATTAGGTAGGGGTGTCAGAGCTGTGTTGCAATTTGATGGAGCTGCACTGAAAATCAGGGAGGTGTTGGGGAGCAGAGCTGGGGAGGTGGCAGAGCTGTGGGCCTGGGCAGTGGCTGCATCCTCAGGCTGAAATAACTGCCTCTTTCCAAAACTCAAGGCAGAGTCCTGGGAACTAGACCTTAGGTATAGCAGAAGCCAACAGCTACACTAATTAGAGACAGACTAAGCCTGCACAGAGCAGAGAGCACGGTGTGGAGAATTGCTGTCCGTGCTGACAACAAAACAGAGGACAACTGAAGCTCCGCCAGCACAGTTCCTTGCTTCTGGGCTCCGAATGCACACTCCTGAATTTTGACTTCTTAACTGGCTTTACCTGAAAATATGGCCAATTCCCACCTAAAAGCATTTTGGCTTCAAATGATCCCTCGTTGTGGAGATGTCATGTTGTACATGCCTGAACCGTAACATTGTTATTATAGGTCATGTGTGGCAGCATTGTGGCCTCCTGTTTATATGTTTAATTTTTTTCAGGAGTTATTTAAAAAAACAGAAGCACGACAGAAAAATAATTTAATGTAAACAATGCAGAAAACAATAATTTAAAATTATGCTACATTCAAAACTAATTGAGACCACAATGGAAAATATTCAGAAGCAAAAACTGCAGACAAAATCAACATCCATAAATTAATAGCTGTGCAAGCACTAAGCAGAAATAACAGAATATATATTAAAATATTGCCATTACAACTGATTCTGTTAAAATGAAGCTGTATGTAGAATAGGAGCCCTTATTACAAATCTAGGCAAGATTGATTTTCTTATATGACCTTCAACTACTGGCAGTGTTAGAGAAGGCTCAATCTAGTTCTTAGTAAATAGGTGTCACCCAACAAATGGAACTGACACTAATTAGCTTCCTTGTTGATAGTCAGGAAACAGAGGACAGAGGCAGCAGAGGGCGTGGTGCACTCATTATTAGAGCAGTAGGAGAGGGCATTTGCTGGCTGGCACGGCAAAGGAGGCCGGCACTGTGGCTGCCATTTGAAAACTACCCTGGGAACAGAAGATTGTACTTCCAGGACAGTCAGTCAAGCAAAGTTCTCAAGCATTTTGAATGAAAACAGAACCCCAACGAACCTCTACTTAAATGTTTGAAATTTGAGGAAGACAATATTAATCTATGGCATTTCTCCACTTTGAGGAAATACCCCTTAGTTTTTGTCTTCTCACCTAAGAAAAGGGGCTGTCACCAGAAGAGGAGAGAAGGTGAGCCTGAAAAAGGACAATAAAGGACTTTCAGTAACTTCTGCACAAGGAGAAATTAGAAAAGAAGTTTGGAAAGTGAAATTGAAAAAGATGCTCAGAATAAGTGAGGATGACGATTAGTAGTATCAAGGGGGACAATTGATCAAGAGAGCAGCTGTAAGGGAATTTAAGCATTTCTTCTGCAAAGATAATTCCCGGTAGTATTCAGACAATGTTTGTAATAAACCTATTTTTATTAAGATTATTGGAATTGGTGTTATCCAGGGGATTATATTTTCCAATTACTAATATTTTCATTTTTCAGTCTTAGTTTATGATTGAAGCAGGGACATGGGTGGCACAGAACAAAATGCATTGGCCTGACTTGGGATGAGAATAATCATTGCCTCAAAGCAAACAAAGTCCCAAGCAATTAGTCTTTATTTTCTAGCTCATTAAAAAAGACCTTGAGTTTTAATAGCAAAACATTCATACAATTTTTTTTTTTAATATAGATGTGTATCTGTCCATTTGAAGATTTTAGTGCCATCCAGTCTGAACCAGGAGCCCAAGACCAGTTTGGTGCCAGGCTCAAACCTTTAATATAGCACTGTCTATCCCCAAATCTCATGACTGCAGAAGAGTCTTTTGCATAATAAGTCAGTTATACCTCAAATTAAGCTATAGCAATTATAAACATGAACATCGGCATGTTTTTCAGATCCTTTCACAGCTCTCTCATGATTATTGTACGTTATTGTGATATCCATGTAGCAGTGTTGAAGCAAAACCAGTTCAGGGGTCGTGTTACACAGCTGTTTTAGATGCAGATTGGTCAGAAAATTCATTGAGTCCTTTGACAGAATGGGCTAAGTATTTCATAAACAGACAAGCTCTTTCAAAAAGATTCTCCAGGGCAGTGTTAGAAAGTCTATTGAGAGATCCACTGTGAATTAGCAATGCAAGACCTTACTGTTGGGATGTCTATCCCCAGGGCCAAGCTGTTGAAAAAGAGGAAAAGGTGAGTCAGGAGTCAATTTTCCGGAGGGTTAGGCTTGGCCTAATTTCAGAGGATAGGCTTCATAGGTTGCTATTTTGTCTGGAAGAGGCATGATCAAATATCAAAATGGTGTTGTAGAAAGGATCTG
>VYZQ01012750.1:28770-65942 GCA_013400655.1 Mystacornis crossleyi | reverse complement strand
GTTATTACAAAGTCAAATAGTCTTGTTCTCAGATTTCTACACAACTTTCCAGAAGGTGCCTGTTCTATTTCACTATGCACTGCTGTGTAGTCTAGTAGTACCAAATGAAGTTCTAAATGTGTTACTAGAACTTTTTCTGGTGGTTTGTTTCTTGGGTTTATTTTTTTACATTGAAGCATACTTAAAAATTTTAATGCAATTTTGCCATGAGCCTTTTAAATTGTGATTCTCTTCAACTTTTGTAAAAAATTACTATGAGTTAATCATTTCCATAGTTGATAAGTCTGTCTAGCAAACACTGATTTTTACATGATTAACAGCTTTATGATCTGCAATACCATTTACAGATACTGAGAATATTGATCCAGACACAATTTTCTTCTGGCATAAACAAAATATCTGTGCTGATTAATATAGTTGGTTTTGTTTCACCCAGCTTTCTATGCACATACGTTTTCTTACTTTTATCTTCATGTCTTCTTTTGGGGGAAATTTCAGCTAATTCCATGAAGTTGTAAAATGCTTTAAGTCTTAAAAATATTTTCATCTTTGAAATAATTTTATAATTTACTTTTTCAATTTGCTTATATTGCCATCCATTTAATATATTCCTCCAAGATAAATACCCTTCTCACTCTCTGTTCGAAGATATACCTGTTTGTGATTTATATGTTTATTAACCCTTTACTTTATCTTTGAATATTATTTAATCCAGTGTTCTAGTATTAAAATATTTAACTTACTTACTTAGCCTAGTAATAGCCCAGTCTTGGGAGGTAAGTCTACTGAACAGATGCTAGAAGGAATTCCCCTTATCTTTCCTGGGTGATGCTGTTGTTGTGCAAGTAGTTGCACCGTGTTTCTCTGCAAGTGTGAATATTACTATATTCACATATGCAATTTTCAAGATAGATCTGCATGCAAATTTGGCAGCTTTGCCAAAAAGAAAGGAACTGCCTTTTCCTTTTTCATGTTTTATGGTGTCAGTGATGCTGTCTCTTCCATTTTGGCTTCTCACAGCTGATATCCAAATTCATAGAATTTACAGCAAGAGTGATTGATGTGAGGAGGAGAGAAGGTAATTTTTGATTGGCACAAGCATGGACAAAACTTATACCAGGTATACATGTACATGTATATGTAAACATTTCCTTTTCTATTTTGGCATGATGTCAATTTTATTAAACTGTTTAAAGGCATTTTATATACATTCCATTGTACTTTTTTCTACATATACTTGCCCAGTGTACATATATTCTACATATATTTTCCTGTGGTACCCACATCTCCTGATCTTCTAATCACTTTTCTGTGTGGATTTTAGCGTGTACAGCTTTACAATTAAAAGACATTTTAAGGCAGAGAATGAAATTCTGTACAAATACCCTTTCTTTTTTTTACACATCTTTTATAAGAAAAAGGTCATAGTCTTTTTGATAGACAATATGCTTGTCTGTTTTCTACGGCTCTGCAGGTGGGTTTTAAACACTCGTGTACCCACATCTGAGAAAGAGAATAGGGGTATTAAAAATTAGTTGGGAGGGACTATTTAAGCTAGAAAATGTGCCTTTTATTTAACCACAATTTGTATAAGTTTAGGATAAAAATGAGCCAGACCTGTCATCATTTTGTGCTTGAATTGTGTGACATCTCACTCTTAGGGGAAAGGGAGCATGCAAGATTTTTAGATTCTTGTGGTCAAAAGAAATGACAAAAGTCAGAGGGTCCATAAAACCCAAATTTTATTAGTAAGTTATACACTTGCCATGGAAAATGGGGGGAAATCAATCAATCAATTAATCAATCAATCTGTCAGTCAGTCAGTTCCTGTGTGAGTCTGGCCAACGGAAAGGCCAGGGACATGGGGCATGCACCCAGGCTCACTGGGGGTACATTCTTATAGGTATTTTTTCCCCACCCTGAGGATAGCTATCTCACTTTCTAAGCAAATTAGTTATCATGCACAGTCCATTCTTTCAGATCTTTCTGGAAATGGGTTGGAGGGCCTTGGGACTCTTGGGTGGCCTTGTTTCCCCCCTGCAGTCCATGCCCACTTCTTGGCCACATTCTTGCGGTTGTGCTGTGCTGTGTTCTTCCAGTTCTTCAGGAGCTAGAACAAGGATGTGTGTTTTGGGTAAGTGCTGCCCTACCTTTGCATGGCCCCCATCTGCAGCCACATCTTGTTCTTTATCATGATGGTACCATAACCCTCAGGCTGTTGGTGCTGGAGCTCCTTATCTTCTGGGATTCTACAACCTGTCAAAAGTTCTTATGCTCATAAGAATCTTAGTACAGACATTACAAGCACATAATCTCTTCCTCTGAAGTGACTTGGTCACTAAGAAATGTTGTAAGTAGACAAAAAATAATACTTTTACACAGTGTCCACTTCTATCTGCATGGTTTCAGCCATATTTGTGACTGTTTTAGTTACTTAGGAATCAGAAAAACTGCTACTTAGGATGAAATAGACATTCCAGGTGCCAGCTGCAGCAGACACAGTAGGTTTTATGGTCCTAGGACTCTTTGTAATTTCCGGATCTGTCAAGCTTGTTAAAAACACTGAATAATTAAAACAATTCCGATACATTTTCAACAGTTTAGTCTTTTAATATTTTATCCTAGAATAAAGTGCACATGGTGCTCCAGAATGCTATTTACTTTGGACAGAAATGTAGAGAAAAGTAGAATTTCTGAAAAGAGAGAAATATTATCACTAACTTTGGCTTCATGGTCTCATTTACTGTAATATCCCTAATTTCTTTATTTCTTTGGCCATTCTTTATGCAGGAATTATTCTTTTTCTGAAAGCACAGAGCTTTGTGCTGATTTCTGATCCTTAGAAATAAAAAATGCATCACCAGGAGTTTAAATATGGCAATGAATTATTATGGGTTTTATCTCTTTGATATCTCAGACCTATCCTAGTCAGTGTCAATCTAATGCTGTTGCTTAGTGCCATCTTCTCCTGAAAGCTGCAAAGAAGTTAACATTCCTGTTTAAAATGCTGGGAATGGCATTAAATAATACTAATTTTCCAGATATTGTAGGCTCCACCTGTCTGCTTTTTTTCTTTGGCATGTTCCAAAATTTCCAGTTAGTATCTGGATTGTCAACAAAACCTCTAACCTGGAGTTCTGAAGAGTGGACTCCACACCATTCTCCATCATTTATCATCAGTCCTGGTTAACTGAGGATGTCCCAGATGACTGGAGGTTGGGCAATGGGATGCTCATCCATATGAAGGGTCAGAAGGAGGACCTGAGGTTCTACAGGCCTGTCAGCCTGACCTCAATGTCCAACAACGTTATGGAGTACATAGTTTTGAATGCCACCATGCAGCATCTACAGGACAACCATGGAATCAGGCCCAACCAGCACAGCTTTAGAAAAGGCAGGTCCTGCTTGACCAACTTGATCTCCTTCTATGACCAGGTGACCTGCCTAGTAGACAGGGAAAAGGCTGTGGATGTTGTGTAGCNCAGGGCAGGGATTGTCCCTCTGTGTGTACGAAAAGGGCAGTGGAGCTGGTGGAGGGTCTAGGAAGCAGGTTATATGAGGAGGGCCACAGGTTGGATGAGGGAGCTGGGGTTGTTTAGCCTGGAGAAAAGGAGGCTTGCGGGAGTCCTTACCGCTCTCTGCAACTGCCCGAGAGGAGGGTGTAGTGGGATGGGGTTGGTGTCTTCTCCCAGTCAGCTAATGACAGGACAAGAGGAAATGGCCTGAAACTGCACCATGGAAGGTTCAGTTTGGACATTAAGAAGAATTTCTTCACTGAAAGGGTTGTTAAACATGGGAATGGACTGCCCAGGGAAGTGGAGTCACCACCCCAGGTAGTGTTCAAGAAAGGACTGAATGTGGCACTTAGTGCTATGGTTTAGCTGACATGGTGGTGTTCAGTCAAAGGTTGGACTTGATGATCCTGGAGGTCTTTTTCAGCCTTAGTGTTTCTATGATTCTGTGATTTTGATATACTTGACAGATAAATGATATTCCTGTCATGAGAAGATTTCTGAGATTTAGAAACATGTTCCCAACCTTTTCCAAGATGAAATCCAAATCTTTTGAAGTCCATCAAGCAGAGAGACAAAGTCAGGAGCCTGGCAGGTGGGGACTTCACCAGTACATAAGAGACCCTTTCTCTGTCACTCGCATGTCTCCCATGCATCTAATTCTTTGAATTAGAAAGATACAACCATCCCACAATCATACTTTCTTTCTCCTGTGTTAAGAAATTAGTCAAATCCTCACTGAACCAATTTATTGCAGCATGACAGTGTGCTGTACATCGTCCCTTGTTCTCTCCACATCTCTGACCAAAGCTGCAGCAGTCTGGCCAGCGAAGGCCAACCTGTTAAGCTTTCAGAAGGTATTTTCTTGATTTTTAGCTATGAAATGTGTTTTCCTCTTGAAAATCATGTTAAAGAAAACATGATTTTGGTAAAAACACTTTTTGGTAAAAAAAGTGTTTACCAAATTGGTTTCTGTCAGTAAAAGTGAACACATGTTTTCATGAGTTTCCTGGTTGCATATATACCACCAGGTTTTGGCACTCACAACAGACTAATCACTGACAGATTAATAAAAAATAATGTAATAGGGCTTTTGTAGTTATATAAAGTAGAAGAAAATTCCTCAATCCCTGCTTGCATTAGTAAGGCAAATGTTACAATTTAAGTTACTCTACTGAGTTAATTTGAAAACCAGAGCCTTATAATTTTTAAAACAAGATTTTAAATCATATTTTATGATTTTAGAAACAAAACCATAGTATTTAACTTTCTAAAGAAGGAAGGAGTGGAAGACAAAATTGCAGTAAATATGAGATATATTAAGACATTTCATTATGTCATATTTCTGTTTAATCATTCCCCTATTTAGAAACCACTCTAAATAAAGTATCCTGAAATACAGTAAAAACTATTTACAGTTAAAAGATTTCCATGTGTATGCATTTTGAGTAAATTAGTCAGCATGACTTTAAAATGCATTTAATACACAGCATCATGAAGTAAACTTTTTATAGGTGCTTTCCTCAAGTTCTCTTTTCCATTCCAGAGCTCAGCATGCTGTTCTGTAGAATCACCAGTCTTTGTGGTGGGTTAAAACGAGATGAAATTCACCTTTGTTTATTCGTCTTTTTTCTTCCAGTTAATAACAGTTTGAAGAGTGGCTTTGGGCTAAGCAGAGAAAGTAAAGCTCTTTGCCAATTCATTCAGGAGTGCTATTTCTTCTAGCACTCTCCCTTTCCCTTGGTTGCAAGGTGTCAGTCTGCATGATGGATTTCCAGAACTGTCAGTCATCTTTTTCCTCACCTTTCTCTTCTTAGCTTTTGTGGCTTTCTGGTTTCTAGATGTAAACATTAGTTACACTGACATAGGCAATATTATCTTTCTTGGAATGAACTGAGGGAAATTACTAATTTTTCAGTTCCAAACAGAAACAAACTCTTTGATTCTGGAACGGGCTGCAGTACAGCAGTGAAAGACCGGAATGACCAATAGTGAAGCCTACTGTGGACAGAGATCCTGTTTAGATATCTCCATCTCCTCTCTATTTTTTTAGTATGCTAGTCTGAAATTGATTTGTTGGGCTATGTAAATTTTTACCTACAGATTATTTTGTTCTTCTTTGAGATGGCATCTCTGCTTCAATCAGTCATTGCATTTTCAGTCTGTCCCTGGGAATCTTCAGGAAGAGTGAGACAGGGTTATACGAACAGGTACCAATTTTTGAAAATAAAATAAGAAGCACCTGCTAGATTTCTGGGCTTGTTGAAATAAATTTTTTTGGTCCTAACAGAAACCTGGAGTGTTCTGGCTGTGGACCAAACAACAGTGGTTTTTCTTTATAGTGGGTATGAAAGAATAAGATTTTTTAGCAGCCCATCATTTGCTTAAATTTGAGTAAAACCAGCTTGTTACCAATACAAGTCAGCTTCCTGGTTCCCCTAAGTGTTCTGCTTACATAGCACATTTTTTTCTGAAAGATATGAACTGAAAAGAAAGAAAATTAGTATTTGTAACAATTTCAACGCATTAAGAAGGGGATTATACTACAGCCATAATAATCTTAAGTTTTTAAAATATTAATCTTTCATGCTATCATAGTAGCCCCTCCTTTAAAAATGGAGAAAGATTCTTGTTGACAAAATATGAATCTTTTATACTCCTAAGCCTCAATGCTGTCAAATTATCAAATACAGTTTCTCAGCAGATGTATCTTGTATTTGTATTTACAGAACATACATATGCCACAGTAACCATATTTGAAAGTTTAATTCTTTAAAATATTTACATTTGGTTTTCAGCATTAATAATGGAAGGCCTTTGTGAGTTGAAATAAAAAGGGGAGGGGTAAAGAGAGGGAAGAAATAGTTTACGATGTGAAGAACAGTATTTTTAGTAGATGCACTTCTATCATGTAATCATAGGGAAGTAAGTCATATGCATTTGCTGAATGAAAATTATCGTTGATCATAAGATACATATTGTGATCATAAGATACTTCCTTGGTATTCTTGAGAAATTATATTAATGCTCAAAAAAATTAAATTCAGTCCATGATTACCAAGTTATTTTAAATTACTGAAAAGATGTAATCCTTTGAATAGTCACCTCCAAGCACTTTGCTTAGACATAGTGTTAGTGACCCCGTTCTTCCATAAAATCAGCCCTCTTGAATGCCTGCATCATTGCTCTGTTATTTGCATGAGTATAGGTATGTATGTGTGTATATATGTAGGTATAGATAGGTATGTTCTATGCATATATATTTGAAATATAAGCATTTACATAAGTATTCAATGTTCTTAGTTCAGAAAGTCAGGAAAGGAACTTTATGCATGCACTAGATGTTGTGGGGGTAGTCTAAAGAAGTAAAATAGTGGGGACTGCCCAGCATGCTTTTTACAGGTACACTGAAAATTTTTCTCTGCATCTCTACAAATGTATTTAACTTCTTTACTTTCTACAATTCAATAGAGAGAAACACAAATATCACAAAAAAACCCCCCAGTCATATATAGCGATTTATATAAATGGATATATTGATGCTGTTTATAGGCAAGGAGAGCACATTGATACATTGTTAGGAAACCTGAGCTTGAATCACTTGATCTTCCTGGGTTACTGAATACTTCCTCCTTGCACTTTGATAGCTTGTAGATGTGCAAGCCAAGACTTCCTCTCCTGCTTCTTATTTAAGAAGAGAAACAGAAGCCCTCCCAATGCTAGTCATACTCTGACCTCATAATCTACGGTCTAAGCTGACTAGCAGAAAACTTCAGTGATTCCTATATTTATCTGTGCTGATGTGTTTTGCTGTATCTATCTGAAACATACACTACTTTTCTTGATTAGCCAAATGCAACACAGAAAGGAACAGCGTACAGAGAAAAATGTTTAAGTGAGTTACGTCAGATTCACACAATATGTCATCTAAATTATTGGATATTTAATAATATTTTAAATATATTTAAGATTTTTTATTATCTCTGTTCACAAGTTATTGGCTCGAAAATTTTTGGTGCTACCCTAAAGATTACAAAGGTGATGGCATTTTATTCTAAACATATGCTTTCTTTTAAACATGAATAATATACTAAATGTTGGGCTTTCTAGACACTTTCTATTTTTAAAATTCATTTTTTTGTGGTTAAATGAACTCTAAGCAAAATTTAGGTGGTGGTATAATGGGTTGGTTCAAATAATTCCAATATCCCTTTGAAATGCTGATTTTATTTAATGTTCCAAGATACAGCAGACTGAAATAAAACACATGCCACCTCTGAATTTGAGAATTTTTAATAAGAGCTGTGTTACCAATATTTGAAACAACAGAAGTATGCAAGTTGGCAGTTCAAGTGATGAATCTTGCATTTTGGAAGTAATTCCTGATGGTAATTTTATTCATATTCACATTAACTCGCTAGTTGGATTTTTATCAATTACTATTGCCAGAACAATTGTCACATAGTTTTGATATGCTAGTAAAAACATCTACTTTGGACAGAATTTTTACTAATAAACGTTGACTTTATCCACTTAAACACAAACAGCTAATTTCTCATCCCATTTAGAACGATAAAGATGTGTTACAGCCATCTCCCTTACAGTCCAGTAGTCTTTTAAAAAACTATATTGTCCCCAGGCTTTAAGCATAAAACTGGAAAATTTTCTTAATTGATAAGGGACCAAGTTTTCGTCAAGTTCATTTCATAGATCTTTAATTCATGGATGCTGTTAAGTGAGTACATAGAAGACATTCTTATCCTCATTGGACCTGCTTAAATGCCTTAAAAACAGACTACTTCTGGATAAAATGAAAGTGTATTAGAATAACTTCTTATACAGTGAACACTAATGAATATCCAAACTGGATGATACTGGAGATTTTTACCAATGCTAGTGTTTAAGATTGAATGAAATGTGCTGACAAGTATAAAATCACTATCTTAAAAGGAATCTGCTGATTTATGGTTAAACTTCCATTAGCCAAGACTGCTAGATTGCTGTACAGCAATAAGTGGAGACAAATGCAAAAAGATGTAAGTGAAAAAAAATAACAATTTACTAAAAGAAAACAGCAGCAACAATAAAACAACAATAACCACTAGATACATAGGTGCTGAGTCAACTGGTTCCCCCAGGAACAAGGAAAATGAGACGACTGCCAACCAGGCAGCACATGTGCCCCAGAGGACAAAGACAAGATGGTGGAGAGGCTTTTTTGGCTAAACCCTCCCTTCTGGAAGATAACAACATGAAGGTGGTATCTCATGGTGTGATTCTGGTGGCAGATGGGATGTGCTGGTGTTGTATGGGGCAGGTCCAGGCTGCGGTGTCAGTTTTCCTGTTCCCTCCGTGTGACAGCAGGGGAGCGTGTCTGGGAGGTTACCCCTACCGCCTGCTGCCTCTTCCTGCCACTTGCTGGACTCCCTTTCAGCTCAGCCAGCCTTGGTTGGTGTCAGTGCCGCTGCCTCAGGTTGCTACCCCATTGGGGGAGGGTGAGATGGTCCCGCTGGGCACTAAAAAATGCACTCCTGGCCCAGATGATCCTGCCTGCAGTTTCGGATCTGTCACTTTTGAACTAACAACTTGGGAGTGGTCCCTCTGCTTCTTCACAGCCCAGTTGTCCTGCAGAAATGTCCTGGAGGGCTCAGAAATGTGAAGAGACCCAAAGGTCATACAGTGCCAGGGTCTGCTGATGACTTAACTTTGGTGAGCTAGACCAAAAGGGACCCCTTCCTGTTCCAGCCGTGGCATTCATTATCTGTGCCGAAACCATGCCTACAGCTGTTGTGAATGGTATTAAAATAAACAGCACTGAAATCGTCAACTCTGTACCCAGGACATTATCCACCCCTTCATCTATACCATGCACGTGACATCCAGATGTTCATACCTTTCAGCTGTAGACATACACGCATACAAATAACTATATACAGATACAGGTATCATTTAAGTGGTCACTGACTGTTCCCCCAAGATGTTTGTTGAGTTTATTTTAGTCCATCACTGCTGCGACTTGAGCAGGCCGTATTCACTGCTGAGGATATTTTATGACATATAGTGGCAGTGTCATTCAACAACCAATATTACATATATCACTCAACATTATAGATGGTTCTCACAACAATCAGGTCCCCTGTGTGGTGTACACAATATTCCCCATTCCTCTGTATTAGCTACCAAGTGTAACCAGGTCCTTGAGCAAAAACAATCCCATGGATGAGTTTGCCTTTGCTTGAGATGGGACTAATCCAAACTGTCTTTCCCAACTTGCACCATATGCACCATGGGGACTTTATCTTCATCTGCTATATGCAGGGATTCTGACTGGGCAGGGCTAGCATAGTTAGTTGAGCCACTAGTGTTAACTAACCACGTGGTCTTCGGTAAATGCAGATCCCAGTGTTTGAAGGTCCCACCACCCATTGCCTTCAGTGTGGTTTTCAACAATCCATTTCACTGTTTGCCTTTCCCAGCAGCTTGTGGGTGATAGGCAATATGATGCACCCACTGAATACCATGTTCTCTAGCCCAGGTGTCCATGAGGTTCTTGTTTAAAATGAGTCTCATTGCCTTACTCAAATCTTTCTGGGGTGGCATGTTGCCACAGGACAGGCATGAGACACAGGGTGCATCTCCAGCCATCCAGTGGTTGCTTCTACCATTGTGAGCACATAGGGCCTGCCTTGGCGAGTTTGCGGGAGTGTTATGTAATCCATCTGCCAGGCCTCTCCATATTTATATTTAGCCCATTGTCCCCCATACCAGTGGGCTTTACCTGCTTGGCCTGCTTGATTGCAGTGCGTGTTTCACAATCATAGATTACCTGGGATATGGTCCATGGTTAAGTCCACCCTTCACTCAAGAACCCATCAGTACGTTGCATCTCTTCCCTCATGACCTGAGGCATCATGGGCCCACTGAACTAGAAATAACTCTCCCTTGTGTTGCCAGTCCAGATCTACCTTTAATTTTGGCAGCCCAATCCACCTATTTGTTGTTGCAATGCTCCTTATTAGCCCAACTCATAGGCACATAAGCATCCGCATGACAGATTTCCACAGTCAGCTTCTCTACCCTGGCAGCAATGTCTAGCCAGATTCTGGCAGCCCAGATTCTTCAGTGCCAATTGGCCTTTTTTCATCTTTCCAGCCACCCCCACAGAGTGTTTGCTACCATCCACAAGTCAGTATAGAGGTATAGTGTTGGCCACTTCTCTCACTCTGCAATATCCAAAGCCAGATGGGTTTTCAGCTCTGCATCCTGACTTGTCCTTCAATAGCTTCTGCGACTTGCTGCTTAGGGCTCCATCTGGCAGCTTTCCATGTTTGACTTGTCCCTACGATACAGCAGGAACTGTCAGTGAAGAAAGTGTGTCGCATCTCACTTTCTGGTGGCTGGTTTGGTAGTGGGGCCTTCTCAGCCTGTGTCACCTGATCCTCTTCCTCTTTGGATGATAGTCCAAAACTCTCACCTTCAGGCAAATTTGTGATGATTTCCAAGATCCTAGGGTGATTAGGATTTCCCATCTGAACTTGCTGTGTGATCAGAGTGATCCACTTACTCCAGGTAGCATTGTTGGCATGATGTATTGAAGGGATGTTCCCCCTGAACATTCTGCCCAACGCTCCCCACGGTCATCCTAGTGGGGGCAACTGGATTTGGTCGTATATTTCCTCCTTCGGACAGGGGTGACTGCTGTTGGCTTAGGCTGCCCATCTTGTTGAACTGCAGCCTGAGTGACTGTGGAGTCTGTCAATTTGTTCTTCTCCTCTGGCTGTAGGTGCTGCTGTATAGTAACAACAAGCACGTGGGTGAGCATTAACTAGGGCCCAGCAGAGGGCAGGAAGTTGCCCCTCTCTAAAACTGCCACAGCAATTTTACTTCAAATATTCTGCTACCTTATCAGAGTTTTGTATTTGTTCAGAGGGAAACTTCCAGACTATTGGAGCAAAACACTTCCTCAACAGTAATCTTCAAAATCCCATTTCCTCCCACATCCCACTCAGGAATTTCCACCTCTAGGGCAGGTGTCTGCACAACCTCCTATCTCAGTTTTGAGACAAATTTAAGAGGAGACACTCTGCAATGAGTAGTCTCCTCTAAAGGGTTTCAACAATCCCCCTTGGTGTGTGAGACCACGCTGGTCAGGACCGATGGGCCAACAGGCCCTAGAATAAGGCAGGTCCCTTCGTGCGGTAGTCCTCAGGTCCTGGTACCGCCCCCAAGGCTGTGATGCAATTGTTCATTATGTTATTATATATTGTTTCTATGCTTTGGATTGGTCCGTTGGCCCCCTCCCTGTCGGCTTGGCATCCTCTCTTGCCACAAACAGGATGGGGAAACCATGCCGATGTTGTCTTGAGCGAGTTTACTATTTCTTCAGTCTCATATACAGACTCGAGACACAGGAGATGGTACAAAGCTCACGTGGCAGCAGGCATGCAACGATTTCCTGCNGGATGGATTCAGAGTGATCAGACAACTTCATACAGCACAAACCCCACAAACCAAACTTGTTTGGTCCATCTCTGAGAAGTTCTCCTCTCCAAGTTCTCCCATTGGCTCCTGTTCCCCTGCTCCACCCCTCCAGTTCCCTCACTGGTTCTTGTGCTGTGACCATGCCCTCTCTCTGCCTCCCTGCCTGCGGCCCATTGGCCCTGATGTTCTGCCCGCCTCTGTCAGTTCCCTATATAAGGTTTGTACCCCTTCCTCCATTTTGTCTTTTCTGCCAGGACCATTCCGTGTGTATTCCACAATAAATCTCCATCGTTGGAACCCCATGCAGAGGACCCTTCTCGCCTCTGTGCTGCTGATCACTGCTATCCGGGTTGTGTGTGTCTGTGTCTGTGTGTGTGCACCTCTGTCTGGCCTCAGCGCCAAAACGGCTCCCGCTCGTTGGGGACACTTTTGGGAAGGCTGCGGCACCCCTCCACCAAGAGAAGATTAATGCTAATAGAGAAAAGTGAAAAAAAAACAAAACAAACAAAACCAACAGTTTATTAACAACAGAATGCCCACTGGCAAGGAAGAAAAGTAAATAACCCCTAAAAACTGAACTATCGGAACTCACCCTCCACACCACACAGACACAGGAATAAAGACCCAAAAATGTCTGGAGAATGGGGAAAACATTGAGAAAATACTCCTTCCTGACACATGGTGCAAGGTGGTGCTGGCTTTCGCACTGAGGGAAGTGGATATTGCATGGAGGAGTTCCAGCAAAAGGCAAAAACCTGGTAGCTGTCTGGTGTCGACCTCATCTCCACAGGAAACGAAGCAGCTGGGATGGAGACTCTTGGTGCACTTTCTCTTCCTGGTTCCACTCCTTGGCTGGGGCTGGAATGGGGCGACTCCGCTGTGGCTGGTCCCGCTCCTCTCGTCTCAGACCAGCAGCTGTTGACCTCAGGGGGGCTGAAAGATTGCTGCTGCAGCTTCTCCAAGCCAGAGGACGGAATAGCTTTTTGCCTGAGCCAACAAAACCAAGCTAGCCAAACCAAGCTGAATCACACAGTGCCATGGAATGCATGGGCAGTGAGTCTTTGAAAATGCCCACCAAAAGCCCAAAGCTCCCCCCTCCCTGATGCCACACACTACCGGTCCCAGGCTTTAAAGATACAGCAACCATTTTTGGGCATAAAACAGAGGATCATGGAGCAAACCATCATCATAAATCAGTCCAAGACACCTCCCTAGAAGTCTCCATCCTGACTCCATGTGTTGTAGATTGTACAGAGGAGACAGAGCAGAACCAGCAAGAAGAATTTAGTGTCCTTAGCACCCAGAGGGAATTCAGCAAAGAAGTGATGTGTCAGACCCAAAGGAGAGAAGGAGGTGAAAGGCTGGGAAAAAACATCTTCTCCTGTTCCCCCCAAATGCTGTGTCCAGTTAATAATAAACCCCCAGATGTAGCAGCCCAGATCAGGACAGGCAAACAACAATGAAGACATATAGCAAATGATCTTCATTGCCTTTGATGTTATCATTCCATTAAATTGATACCACAAACTGTATCAACTGTATCTTGGTTCCTCTCCCTGATCTGAAGAAGAGCACTATCATGGGCAGATGATTCCACATATTTGAACACATACACAAGGTTCGGTGCCACACTGCCATGACTCGGCCAAGCACTGTGGTGACCAGGGAGTTCTGTACCCAATATAGAAATTATTTAGTCAAATTTGTTATTTTTTCAGTTTCTCTCTTGAGCCTCTTTTAGTTGGGTGCCAAATATGTCTTATTTTAAGGCAATTTTATAGGGCAGAGACTCTGCAATAAGTTACCTCCGCTTAGTTTTCAGCCTCTCCCCTCTACTAATAAGGAGAGACAAATGCAAAGAAATATAAGTGAAAAAACCCGACAGTTTACTAAAAGAAAACAGCAATAACCAGGAAATACAAAGGCAAACACCTAAACCCTCACCCAGAAATGCAGAGGAGGTCCCTCTGATTGTCCTGGGGAACACAGACAGAATGGCATCGATTCCACTCTCTGGGCCATATGGCCAAGACAGAGGACAAAGGCAGTAACACATCAAACGAGCATCCGTGGTTCCAAAACTGCCTCCTTCCCCAAGCAACAACGGGAGCGGGGAAAAAACAAAACCTACAAAACTTATTTTTCTTCAAGAGGAGTCAGTGCTGCTGAAACGCCGGAAGAAACTTCTCAGCAGATGTAGAGCCAACCCCTCAGCAGCTGGATACTTGTGGCGCGGCTGCGACCCTTGGCGACAGGCGGCTATCCTGAGCAGCAGCGGCGGAAAGTCGGGAGAAACATCTCCCCTGGCTACAAAAGCGGTGGTTGCTATAGCAACTGTGGCAAGGGTCGCTGTGTGTCTTTTTTTTCATCGGTTCCTAGGAGGCCGTGGCTAGCAGCCTGTCAGAGCGCCCCGCTTTCCGAGGTTCTCAGGAATCTGGAAAGAACAAAACAAAAGCTCCTCGTGTCTGTTCCCTGTTTTTAAAGAGACCCAGCACCCCCTCCCCTTTCCGTGAACCGGGGTAAAACACAGAGACTCTGCTTCCCAGTTTGGGTCTTAAAGGGATAGTAAACTACCGTGCACGGATTGATGTAGAGAAGATATGGAATACAGGATTTTGGGTCACCCTTAATGCTCAACTCCACCTCCTATCTCTGCAACTATGACAGTCCTTCTAAGCAAACAGCTCCTCTAGTTAAAAATATGCAAAAAATCAAATGAATTAAAATTATCCGTTCAACTGGTGAAGTAGTGTTTCTGAATAACTCTGAGTACCATATATTCAGATTAAGGCTTGCACAACTTCCTCCTAGGTTTGAAGAGAAGGTACATTACCAAAAGGAAAAGGGGAAACTAGTGACCCTGTTAAACAGCATTCATTGGGGATGCTTGTAAAAGTGACTGTAGTGGAGGTTCATACAGCCAGATTTTACATCATAAACCAGAGAATGAGGCAGACAGACATAGCAATTAATTGTATCTAATGCTAATATTCAGGTAATGTTAAGTATGATAGCAGTCACATGAATGGAGTAATATGAAGTTAATTATTGTAAAACGTTGATCATAGGCATTCAGTGCTTATAATTTTATTCATAGCATGCTTTGGTTGTTCTGATACTCCTTCAGGCAGTAATATGAGTTGTCAGAGTCAGTTTTTAAGGTAAAGGTGTGAAGGATATATGCTAATTTATGCATGTTCATTGAACATATTTTTTTCTAGTAGTTTTTTAACAGTGAGATTTTACTACAAAGCTCTTGTTCTCCTTCTGGTTTTAGTAAGCTTTTATATAGATACAAAAAGTGTACACCATGCTCTATTGCCAATAATGACTGCCCTCTTCTTGCAAATACAAGGAATGCAATATAGTCATCCCACCATTCTGTATTTTATTTGCTTTATAAATCTAAACTTGGATATGGCTTCTGGTTTTTGCAGTCTGAATGAGGACCTAAGAAATGTGGGGACAGGATTAAAGTATTGCTCCTGACAGTTTCCTAAAAGCAGTCCTGGTTCTGCTGACTTTTTACATCTCCAACTTCTCAGCATCATCCTATGGCTCATTTAAACCTATTAGATTTAATATTTGAAAATGTGATTTCTGGTTTTAGTACTGATGCTTTACCTTTTATCTTCAGGTGGTCTGAACTGGGAGCCTACACTTTATTATCTACTTACAGCAAAATGACATTAATATCAAAAGATTTCAAACTCTTAAATATCCACAGAACTTGTAAAAAAACGGTGGAGCCACAGAACTGAGCATTGTGTTGGCAAAATTGGAGTGAAACGAAGTTTACCTGAGTACCTATCAGCACTATTGCTGCATTTATTATCCCAATTTTCTTAAACAGAATATTGCATGACTCTTAACATTCTATATTGGATTACTTAAAAAAAAAAATCTTCATAGTTTTTCACTTTTAGTGGTATTAGGTCTTATCCCTAAACTAGAAATGAGTATTCACATGGGGAAGGAAGAATCTGATGTCATGTGTATTTCTGGTTATATCATTATACTTGATGGTTAAAGAAACAAAGAGCCAGTCAGTTCTGTGCTATTTTGTAAAACAGTGCTGTCACTGCCAGAGAATTATGACAACTCACATTAAATATTTGGGTTGGACTTCATGTGGTGACATTCCACTGCAAATATAGAGAGTATTGAGAGCATCTGCTTAAATTCCAAAATGTGTGTTAGTTCTTCCACTTTTTCTCTTCAAGTTTTACAAGGTGTCCACCTCTACCAATGTGTGTGTGACACATAAAATTGAAAAAACAGTACTG
The DNA here is from genome assembly GCA_013400655.1 of Mystacornis crossleyi. Lineage (NCBI taxonomy): Eukaryota > Metazoa > Chordata > Aves > Passeriformes > Timaliidae > Mystacornis > Mystacornis crossleyi. Next base: position 49,663 of record VYZQ01012750.1, on the reverse strand, counting down.
TTGCAGTAAATATAAGTAAAATTTTATAGTAGCTTTGACAATTTGCGTCAATTGCCTCATGGCCATGCCAAGTTCAGTGTGGCAAGGTTGTTGGAGGTTGTAGTTTGCATGATTCAGTAATCTCAACTGGTGTAACCATGGCTGGGGAGGGCAATGAATTGATAGTAACAAGTTCTATACTTTTTACTTGTTTAAAGACTAGTTTAAAACATATTAAAAATCAATAAAATGTTCTTTTTCTTTCAGATGGGAGATGAAAGAAGATGCAGATCTTGAAGATGAGGAGGAGGTTATGGTGGAACACTTAAAAAATGTTTATTTGACACAAAGGACTCCTATCTCAGAGGATAAAGAAGAACAATTACCTTGACAGAATTTGGGTAGCACCTTTTTTCTGGATTCAACAAGATTAACTTAATGCCATAACTCACAGGACTAGAAAGCTGAGAAATATGTATCTTGAGTAGGCGTTCTAAACTAAAGATTGTTTCCCTGTTATTGTCTGGTCACCCCTTCCAGGAAGCAATTGTTGACACATGCATAAGGTGAGGAACAGTGCAAGAAAATGTCAGTGGCACAAAATAAGGAGGTTGTACCTCAGTACTGCAGAGGCATAAACCTGAATGACAAACTAAGAATTGTTTTAAAAATATAAAACTGACTCTGAAAGTAATGCAACTTCAGACACAGGCTAAGCAAATACTCCTGATTTCCATCCACCACTTTGGAGTTGGAGTCAGCCTGCCCCCAGACAGTGTCACTCAAGGACCTTTTCTTTCCTTTGGTGCTTGTTTATTAAAACACCCAAAATACATGAAAAGGGATAGGTATAGACCATACACCTATGGTTCTTTTTGGGTTGCTCCAGGATGAGTGTGCTTTGCCATTATTCCCAATCAAAAATGCATCAGCTTTACTGCCCTCACAAATCCTCATTTAACATCCAGTGTATTTTATGGCTTAAAAAACACTTCATAGAGAAACTTTAGAAGTTTTGAGAAGTATCTTTTCATTTTAAAAAATAATTTGCAGGCAGTGCTCAGAGAATTACCTTAACAGTGAACTGAGAAAGTAATAAATAATTTAATATTTATTTTTGATAAATGTAATAAAATTTCATAGTCAAAGTAATCCTGGTTTGATGTTCAAAATTTTCTGAATATTAAATATTTTTTTGAATACTAAATATTTTTCNTCTGTTCGTTTCTTTCATTAGAAGTCCAGTGGAACTATTTTCTCTGCCTGATGAAGGACTCTGGCAGGTGCTAAGGGTGCAATCTGAGCAGAGTTATTCGTGTTCCCAGCACATCTTCAGACAGATGCTATTATGGACATAACTTAGACCACTTGAATAGGATGAAGGCATGCTTTTTTTCCCTAAAGGCTTCAGCAGCATCATGGGAAATGATATTACTAATGCTGATTTAGGGTCTTATCTGAAATGCAGGTTTTTCTCCTCTTAATTGCTCTTTTTTCTTTTCATATAAAGCATCAGACCATTTAAAATGAAAATGTGGACAATTGCATCTTACAAATCTCCAAAGATCTTGTTACAACACTGCAACACAAAAGGGCTGTGAGGCACTGGAGCTAAAAAATTTTGCTCAAAATATTAATTAAAGAATAAAGTAGACATTTTCCTCTGTTGCCAATATAGTAATTTCAGATCATAAAGAAGTGATTAAGTGTAAAAACCATTTATCTTTGCTTTGTATTTCACCTTTGAAGATTAGTGTTGGACTTCAGGTTTAAAACATGTCTACAGGGATCTTCCATGATGGCAGATTTGGTATTCTGACAAATGAGGCACACGTATTTCAAGCTATACAAATAATGTGTTAGTGTACATGGAACTTGGAGTTTAGAATATTCTCTCCTATTCTATCAAAATCTATTTTACATAATTAACTTTTTGTATAGTCACACAAAGTGCCTATGTGGTGAAACTGATTGAAATACTTCTTGTGAAAATGCTCCCCTTCTGGGAAATACCTGCTCTGAAGAGGATAAACTTTGCAAGTGAGTAAGATAATTGAGAATAAAACCCCTCACTTACACTTAAGTGGGAATATCCATACAGGGAGTTATTCCAGACTGGTTATTATCCTCTAAATTCACAATACACTGCATTTTGGAGTAATCTATAAGCAGTCACATTTAGAAAAAAATAATTCTTTTTGCCCCTTCCTTCTTTCTCTCCCTGCCACATTATTTCAGCAATAAGCCACAGGGTAGCAGCAAGACAATTTTGTGTTTCCCTTTACGATTATCAAGTCCAACTGTTCACCCAGCACTGCCAAGCCCACCACTAAACCATGTCCCAAAATACCTCAAGTACACATCTTCTAAATTCCTCCATGGATGGTGATTCCACCACTATCCTGGGTGGCCTGTGTTGGGGCTTGATAACCTTTTCAGTTAAGAAATGTTTCCCAGAATCCAATCTTAAACTACTCTGGCACAACTTAAAGCCATTTCCTCTCATCTGATCACTTGTTACCTAGGAGAAGAGGCTGACCCCCACCTGGCTACAACCTCCTTTCAGGTAGTTGTACAGAGTGATAAGGTCCCTTCCCCCCCAGCCTCCTTTCTTCCAGGCTAAACACACCCAGATCCCTCAGCTGCTCCTGATCAGACTTCTGCCCCAGACCCTTCACCAGCTCCACTGCCCTTCTCTGGGCATGCTTCAGAACCTCAACGTCTTTCTTGTCATGAGGGGCCCAAAACTGAACCCAGGATTCACCAGTGCCGAGTAAAGGGGGACAGTCACTTCCCTGGTCCTGCTGGCTACTCTATTTCTGAGGAAGGCCAAGATACCATTGGCCTTCTTGGCTACCTGGGCACACTCTGGCTCACATTCAGCTGGCTGTTGACTGGCAACTTTTCTGCTGTGCCTCTTTCCATTCACTCTGCCCCACACCTGTGGCACTGACTGGGGTTGTTGTGACCCAAGCACGAGATGTTGATCCTCGTTCCACTGGCCTCAGCCCACTGATCCAGCTTGTCCAGATTCCTTGTAAAGCCTTCCAACCCTCCAGCAGGTCAACACTCATGCTCAATTTGTTGTCATCTGCAAACTGACTGAGGATGCCCTCTAGTCCCTGGTCCAAATAAGTGATAAAGGTATTAAACGGGATTGTCCCCAGTACTGAGCCTTGGACTGGCCAATGACTGACATGCCTAAGAACATAACAGCATAAAAGCTGAACCTTTGCACAGTATTTTATTTGGATGTTTTTCCTATCCAAACCTATACATGCATCTTTTAGGGTATCTGAGTGCAAGCGAATGTATGTTTCAAATTGATCTTGACCCACAGTCCTTACTGAGAAATACCAGGGCTTGTTTGTGCTGACAGTGTAACCATTCCAACTGCTCTTTAGGGTACAAAAGAGACATCATCTTGGTAATACTACTTAATGCCGAATACAAACTTCTACAACATTCATATTTATTCAATAAGATTACAGTAATAATAAGAATTGTACAGCTAAGATTGCTAAGTGACATGCCATTGATTTATCAAGACTGCTTGCTTTAAACTTAAACACTTAATTGAAGATTGAAAGAGCTGACTATTTTTCCATTGCATAGATGTATTTCATAGATGCTTGTGTGTAGAATTAGGAACAGTTTTATAATGGTAAGACTGCTGCTTTCTTTGGCTTTTCTTCATAAAACAATAGTTCTATATTCTTTTAAAAGTTCTGCTGATTCTAAAATTAGGATTTAGGATTAAATTAATTTTTAAGAGTGATGCAATGTCCTGACACTACTTATTGATCCAGGAATGTCTCATATGTATGTTTAGCCTAAATAAATGAAAGCAACAGGAGTCAGATTTGTTTGCTATAGTGTGGGCACAGTGTTTCATGACCACTGCAATCTGATTGTGTTAATTGCTACTGGAAAACTGGTCAAAAATAAGAACTAAAGTCTGTTGTGTACAGCAGACCTTTCTGAGTGGGCAAAAGTTGGCCTCACTGGCTCAACTGAATTAGCTCAAAAGGAAGTTATTGTATTTATAGAAACTAATTGGAACAGATAGCCCAAACTAGGTTAACTATGCATTATCATTAATGCTCACACCTAATTATCATTTAACAATTTAATATACTTAGTCTCTTTTACAAAACAGGCTTCAACGGGAGACTTCTTGGCATGGAATATCTCTAATTAGGTTTATTTAATGTCCCCTTCAGAATGCTCCAAATCTTAACATCTTTCATCTTTTGAAAGGTAATTAAATTCTAATTCTAATAAAATTAGAAGCAGGGCAAAATCAAAATTGCATTAATAATAATGAAACTCAAAAAGAGAGGAGAAAGAGAGGTATTTTGGGAACAGATTAACATGTAGACACAGCCCTGCTTTCTAGTGACTGGTGTCCTGACAGACTCCCATAGGTCATGCTTTATTCTCCGAGAGGGAATTTGATGTGCACCTATGCTATTTGCTAAGGAAATATACACAGTGGCAAATGGATGGTCTCTAATTCACCTGTATATCATCATAGCAGTGCATGGTAGGCATGAGGCTGGCTTCTTCCAATTAGCTTCTTCTGGTAGAAATATTCCATTTCCCTCGCAGCTGGGAGGTCTTCACAAAGTACTAGTGACTCTTACATACAGTAAAACATCAATTATATGCTGATATAATACCATTTTATGGAGCGCCTTAAAAATATGTGCAGTCATTTCTAGTGACAAACACTACTCACTCCCAAGGCAACAGATAGAGGAATTAGATCCATTGCCCAATTAGACATAAAAGGAGAGAGTAACTTGATGGCAACAGGGAGGTTTCTAACTGAGTATATAGATCTTGAGGAGGTTCTTGTTGAAACAAAGCCACTTTTCTGTAGCAATTTTCCATACTGTAAACAGTGTTACAAATGGAAGCAGAATCTCTAAAACTATTCTAAGTGTAATGAGTAAAGGTGAGCTTGCTTTATCCTTTTCCTTCGGACTCCAGCACTTGAAATGCAGACTAAAGTAACTGACATTTCCCAGGAAGGCAGTACAAGAAAAGCTTGCAAGCTCTTGAGCAGGCTGGGCTAAAGGCCTTGTAATACCCACCAGTAAAATGATGAACGAACCAGATTATTCCTCTTTAGCAGCATCATTTGAGAATAAACTGTTAGCAATTATTGCAGCAAGTGAAACAGTGATATGGTGCTGACAAAAAAACATTCTAAAAATTAAGGATTCATTCAAAAATAAATCCCAATACTTTCTTCTTTTCCTAAAAAAAAAGTGATTCTGTAACAAGTGTCTCAGGAAGAACTGGCAATTACCAGATATGAGTAAAGTGCTCTTCTGAATCTGCATCTCTAAATTTAATAGACAACTATCCCTAAGCTGACAAGAAGTCACTGAAATCAGGGCTGGTTTAAATTTCACTACTAGATCAAGACCTTTATACCCAGGACAACTTCAGCTGTTACTAGGTTGCAATCATCTCTGAGAATATACAATGTAATATCTCCTACTGAAAAAAAAAAGTGTGTTTGTGTTAAAACAGTTTATTATACATTTTCTGCCTATGTGGTAAAACTGACTGAAATATCTTTTGTGTAAAACTCCTCTTCTGGGTAATTCTTATTTGGAATAGGATACATTTTGCAAGTGAAATAATCTAACCCAGAATAAACCCCTTGACTTACTCTTACATGTGAATGTCCATATATGGAGTTTTCCAAATTGGCTATTATCCTTTAAATTCACACACTTTGTTCTGCAGTAATTTGTAAACAGTCAGACTGGGGGGGGGAAAAAAAAAAAAAAGGGAAGAAACAGAACAAAACAAGACCTTTGTGTCCTGTTCACTGTATTTTCTCCCTGATGTATTAATTCAGCAGTAACCCACTGGGTAACAGTAGGACAATTCTGTCTTTCCCTTTACAAGCATCGAGTCTAACCATTAACCCAGCACTGCAAAGCCACACCTGCAGATCTTTTCAGTCCCTCCAGGGCTGGTGCCTCCACCACGATTATAGAGTTTCTGCAGTAAATTGATCCAAGCTGCAACTGACAATAGCCTCAGTGTCTACACTGCCCTGAGTTACATCCATACTCTCTGGAAATAAGGCAAAGAACCACATAATCGTGATCATATTCAACAGGTTTGATCTTTTCCAGATATTATGTCAAACAGAATGCCAAGTCTGCCATGCCAAACACAGGTTTCAAACTTCACTGATGATGGAGGTTTGCTGCAGCCGCACATAACTTCTTTTTTGGACAGCCTTTTAGAAAATAGTGTATTTTCAGCTCTCACAGTAAATATATATATTGATTAAAATTACTTTTTTAATACAAGCACCAGTCATTAGAAAGCACCTGATGAATGATTAGCAATGCATCCATAAGTGTTCTTTAGAATGCCTGTTAATGACATGGTTATGTATATTCTGTCCCTAGATTAATTCACTAGAGGATGGAATATGATTATAAAAACAACTTTGGTAAATTTGTGATGGCCTACTATCCAACAATTTTATCATTTTGTTCCATATGCTGTTTTTTTGATGCAGTAAGTCAGTAACTTTTGAATATTTGGTTTCCGTAACGAAATAGGGTCACATAGTTCTTCATGGGTCATCTTGACTCTGGTTTTCTTCCACCTCAATACTGCCTTTCTGGCATCCTTGACAAACTTACTGTTTTATTAATATTTGCTGTAATTTACAATGTGAGTACTGCTGCCACTCAGTTATACATGGGTAAATATTTAATCTTCTTGACTGTTATACAGACCTAAAGATGTGTAGGTCCTATACAGATAATAATTTCAAGTTTAGGATTTGAACACTTCTACTCCTAATGTTCCACATGAATTCTGTATTATCTAGGTTCTTGCATTGTTCTAAGCTACCTTTGTTACCTGGGATAGTGGGAGTTTTATTTCTGCACTGCTAGTGAGTTATATTTTTTACTTAAACTAATGTATTTTGCCCCAGGTTTTATTTTCTTTAATTTCTCTGAACTTTAAATTTACACTTTGAAATCCATAGCACACCTGTTTTCACAGCCTACTAATATCTGAATACTAATCAGTAAAGCCTATGCCTTCTCAAACCTGATATAGGATCTTAGAGAACCAAGAATTCAATAAATGTAAAATCCAAGCCAACCATCTGCAAGGTTTTTGTTCAAGAAATGCAGTAGTTGTTTTCAGTTGGATTTTCACCTCTCTGTAAAATCCAGAAATTTCATCTTTAAGGAGTTTTTGGCTAATATACAGGACACTTTATGTATATATAAATATATACATATTCTATATAATCAACATGTTTTAAATGGATTTTATTATGTAGATTAAGATTATGCTTTTCCTCTAGATAATGGACAAAGATTGGGCAAAGAAGAGGTTGAAATGGCAGGTAGTTTTTGTTCTGGCATATGACTAGTAAATAGATAACTTTGTGTGGTAAGCCAGATGTAGCTTTGGGAATGCAATTCTGTTGGCAAGAATCCTACCTGCAGGTATGGATTACCTTCAGGAAATTGATGGCTGAACAACTGCTATGAAGACTTTTTTCAGAGGCAAGTGGATTAGGTATCTTCAAACAACAATAAATTTCAATTAAGGCTCCCAAATTTCACACAAGCCCTTCCACTTTATGAATGAAGAAACTGAGAGAGGTTGTTGCATTAATGCAATGCAAATATGTAATGTTAGTCATCTGGCCTCCTTTAACCAGAACATGGCAGTCTGTTCTTTATTTCCAAGAGCTATGCAGGGGCTGTATAATTAGTGACTGTACCTCCACCAGACTTTGGTATCAGCACACAGATAACTCCACTCTAGGGTGCACCTCCATCAAGAGTTGCCCTTTAACTACATAACAGAAAAGGTACATGCATTTGCTTTCCCATTTTCTGTGTACACCAATGTTTAGATGGCAGTTGTACCATTAAAAAAAAAAAAGTTATATAATACCCTGAAGCAATCATCTGCTCTAAAATGCATAATTTATTCAAAAATAATTTGTGGAGTTGAGAGATTGATAGTTTAGAATGGAAAAATTATAAGTATGCTGAGTACATTCTTTCAAAAATAAATCATGTAATGTTATATTGAGAACAAATATTTCAAAATTCAAAGTACAATTAAATTGTTTGCACATATAAGAGCAGTGAAATAACTTTGCAAGGTTTGCATCATAAACCCATATATCTACAGAGTAAATAGTAGAACACAGACCATAAAGTTCTGTCATGAGTGTTGCTTTCAATTTTTGTTTCATTCCACCAGAACTTTTCGTATCAGTCTGGCATTTTTGTAACAACTATATACAGGACCAAAGAATTATGAGTGATAACTTGAAATATGTATCATATATATTTAATCTTTGCAACAAATGCAAAAGCAGTAAGTGAAAAACAAAGACATAAAAGACTGTAAAAACTCTTGAGAACATATAATGAAACATAAGAGTGAATGTCACAACAGATTTATGTATGTTCAACTTTCAGCAAAAACTGCTGAAGATGAATTTAAGAATATTTATATATCATACTTTTGGCACTATAGCAGGAACCAAAATAAATTATCCAGGAATAGGACATAAGAAACAGATTCAGGGTGTAAACAACAAGCTGAATAAGAATTTTGAATTAAAGAAAACTTTAAAGCCAAAAGAGAGGTTTTCCACCCCTGCAGAGCACTCAACAACAGTGTTGTTTTTTAACGAGTTTTCAGCATTTCGCTTTTTTTCTGTTTCTAATTCGACTATTGTGAAAAGTGTTTTGGAAAATGTAAAACATCATCTTTTTCAGGAAAACTAACTTTTTTTTTCATGAAATGCATTCTCTATATTTATGCACTATAAATTGTACACAAAAAGCCTATTCCATTGATGTCAAGTCAAAAGAGCAAATGAAAAGAAACTGCAAAGGCAATTCTAAAGAGAATTATTTTTTCGCCCACTCTCTTTTCTTTTGAGCTTTGCCTCAGAAGGAACTGTGACAAGACTATGCTTTTGTGGGTTTTTTTAAAATCTCTGGAAATAGGAACTGTCATTAACCAAAACAAACAATCAATTAAAACAAAATTAAGACTAAAAAATCCTGATTTGTTTTCCAGATTGGGGTTTGACAAGAGCTGGGATTAAGTTGCTCAGAGGGAGCAAACACATTGCTCAGCATTAAATAGTGTCTTGTGATATTCTTGAAGTAGGTGACATGGGAGGCTCCATAGGACACAGCAAAATGATGATGCAGTTTTCACTATGATTCTTCTAGTCTGATCTAATATATCTATATCTCGTCCGATACCCACCCTTTGAACCCTTTTGTGAAAGAAAATTCCTAAACTGGATCACATCCTTGAGTTTCAGGATGCAGAGCAAAGCTCGAGTGGAAGAAACAGACCACATTTATTGCAAATGTGAACCCAACCCATGTAAACGAAAAGTGATCAGTCTCAGTACACTCAGATAGCTCTGCTGTGAACTGTTTGCCAGGTTCGGCATGCCCTTAACCAGCAGTACTCTGACTGAGGACTAACAGTGTTAGTAACTGACAGTGCCAGATACTGCAAGCAGAAACGTCGGTACTTCTGAAGAAAGGGGCCATGGTGTTCTATGAGCGCTGAGCGCTACAGGGCGCCCTAACAACTGCTTATGAAAGTTGCATTGCAGGACAGCTATTCAAACCAGACATCCTACTTGCTACATTCATCTATCAGCTGCTTCTAAAATCCTGCCCACCTTTACTGTGTTATCTGGAGTAGATGAAGTTCTAATTGTGAGCAGGTGGAATAAGAAAAAAAAGAAGGAAAAAAAAAGACAAGGAGTATTCTGTCATTCCAAATTTCTTGAAGTTCTTCAGGCAGTTTCTAAAAAGACAAAAAATATAAATGAAATCCAATTGAAATAAGTAAGATCTAGGACAAAAAAGAACACATCATAAAGTGCATTGCAGAATGTGAATTAAAAAATACTGTCTTTTCCCTTATCTGCTTTGACTGTTATCTCACTAACTTTAAATAATTCCTAGTTTTCTTGGTATCCATTACCAAATTCCATATTTTTCTATTTATCCTGCATGTATTTATAACCTTAAGAGCTTCTTCCCTGTTTTCACTAAGCTGCAGCATTAAACTTCAGAAGCTCACATTTTGGGTTTCAAATTGTTTCATTCACAATATTTTCCTTCATCTTTTCTGTTCAGTTTTTTGAGTTGATGACATTTTTTCAGCCATTTGAAAAGTTTTAATTGTGATTAATTAAATTAGTTAACATTAATTAATTAATTAAAATTAATTTTAATTGTGTAATTAAAATTTAATTTTTAATTGTAAAAGTCCTTGTTACAGCCGTATTTGTTACTGTAAGAACTGTCTTCAGACCATGATCACTTGTCATCAACAAATAGTTGACCCCCTTGGTGTGCTTCTCTTTAGATATGACGAAGTCTTAAAGTAACTTCTCCCATTTTTAATATGGTTCGACTTACTTTTTTTTTCTCTAAAATAAATATTGTCATACTGACAGCACTGAAAACTGCATGCTCTGTCACAGAGACTGCAGCCCTCAGTTAGAACAGCTTTCCTCATTTCCATGATGCAGACAGAGCCACTTGCCCAGGTCAGTTGGTGACTTTGACCTCATCAGTTGGCTGGCTTGCTTATCTCACATTCCCAGTGCATCCCAGGACCCTTCCTTCCACAATATTATTGCTTTAGTGGCTTTCTTGAAAATCTGAGTCTTGGTGTTTGACTTTTTTAGCCCTCTCTTCTGTTTTCAGTGCAATGTTGCCATTACTTCATAGGACTGGCAGTTGACAGTGTTTCTCTTTGAAACACTCTCTCTTTCAAATGAAGTTTCCTAATTGTTTCATGGGAAAGGAATAAGGTCTCTGGCCTTTGTTTTACTACTTATATTTTGGGGGGGAAAAATAAAGGCATGGTAACAGAAAGGACTCCTTTAGGGAACAAGTCCAGGCAAACAAATGAGAGATGTCTAGTTCATACTAGAAAAGTATGTCCTGGCCATTCCCCCTCATGACTTCTTGTACACCTCCTTGCTGGCAGAGCATGAGAAACTGCAAAGTCCTGGACATAGGGTAAGCACTACTGAGCAATAACTGAAACACCAATGTGTCATCCACATTATTCTCACACTACAAGTCAAACATAGCACTGTACCATCTAAGATCAAAATTAACTCTATCCCAGCCAAAACCAGGCCATCACACTTTCTATTAATATCTGTTTAGTATGGAGTAACTGGTCATTCAGGGGGAGTCATGACAACTGAATACGAGTTGGTTCAATCCAGCTTATTTGAAAAGAATTCATACAAAAAGGATGTGTTATGCAGTTTTAGCCTTGTCATATTCCCTACATTTCCTTTACAGTCTCAGAGGCCATCTATGTCCATGAAGGATGATGTAGAAATGCTGAATCCACTCATCACTTTTAATTAGGTCTATAGCCTTCCACAGAATAGATACATTGACAGTCATTAACTAAATGCAGTCTAAGACAGTTTTAATTTTATGGCAACTGTCCTGGTTTAGCCAATTTAGAAATATATCCTCCAAGAAAAGGCAGGTTACAAACTATCTCTCCCCCCCCACCAGGTTCGGGGTAAAAAATAAACTTTCTTCCTCAAAGGAAAGTGAAAGAGATAAAACTATTTATTTAACAAACACACAGGTAAAGGATAATAATGCTAAATAATAAAACCTCTCACTGTGGAGAGAAATCTGAAAGATTTCAAAGTCCTTCTGTAGGTGTGGTCTCTCTTCCTCTCCTGGATCAGAGCCGGGTCGGAGTGGGGGCACCCCCCAAGGCTGGTGGGAAGTACCCCGGTGGGGTTCTGATGTTCTGAACAAGTCCAGAAGGAAAGAGGGAAAAAACCCCAAAGTCCCGGGTGAAAAAAAAAAATCACTTTCCAACCCCCTCTCTCTCCGAAGAACCAAAGTCGAGGGAAAAAAAAAACTGGAAGGGTGCTTCCTTGCTCCTGAGCAGCAACAATCCCTAATTGCTATGTCCTTGAAGCACAAAAACTGTTTTTTTTTTTAAAGGCACAGAAATCATGTCTGGGTATAGATCGGTGGTAGGGGATATAACAGCATGAAGTCACCTCATGACAGCAACTTAGGCTGAATGTTGTTTCATAAACCACATTCTTTCCTCCACATTTTTTTGAAATGCAGCTCTGTTCATCCGACGTGGGTAAAGTCGGAGTTTTTGAGGATATGTTATGAAACTAACTTCTACTGCATCTGAGTGTTTCAAACTTACCATTACTCAGTATACAGAAGTAAATTATGTTTTTGCTTAAACTGTGAACTGAAATGAAAGGAAAGCAGTTTTAATAATCTTGGATGCACAACTGACAGGTGCACTCTTCTGTGGATTAAGAACTGTCTGGATGGCTGGGCCCAGAGAGTGGTGGTGTATGGTGCCACATCCAGTCTGTGGCCAGTCACTAGCAATGTCCTCCAGAGATCAGTGCTGGGCCCAGTCCTGTTTAGTATCTTCACTGATGATCTGGATGAGAGGATTGAGTCCAGCATCAGCAAATTTGCAGATGACACCAAGCTGGGAGCAAGTGTTGATCTGCTGGAGGGTAGAAGGGCTCTGGGAGGGACCTGGACAGGCTGGATTGATGGGCCAAATCCAGTGATAGGAGGTTTAGTAAGACCAAGTGCCGGATCTACAGTCTGGGGACAGAGTGGCGGGACAGTGACCAGGCAGAAAAGGACAGTGGCAGACTGAACAAGAGCCAGCAATGTACCCAGTGGTCAAGAAGGCCAAGGGCATCATGGCCTGTGTCAGGAATAGTGTGGCCAGCAGGACCAGGAAGTCAGTCTTCCCCTATAGCCAGCCCTGGTGAGGCTGCACCTTGAGTGCTGTGCCCAGTTCTGGGCCCCTCATTTTAGGAAGGATGTAGAGATGGTGGAGCATGTCCAGAGAAGGGCAACAGAGCTGATGAAGGGTCTGGAGCACAAGTCCTGTGAGGAGCAGCTGAGGGAGCTGGGGGTGTTTAGCCTGGAGAAAAGGAGGCTCAGGGGAGACCTTATCACTCTCCACAGCTGCCTGAAAGGAGGGCGTAGCCGGGTGGGGGTCGGTCTCTTCTCCCGGGCAACAGCAACAGGACAAGAGGACACAGCCTAAGCTACACCAGGGGGAGTTTAGGCTGGACAATAGGAAGAATTTCTTCACAGAAAGTGATAGGGCATTGGAATGGGCTGCCCAGGGAGATGGCAGAGTCACCGTCCCTGGAGGTGTTTAAGAAAAGACTGGCACTCAGTGCCAGGTCTAGTTGACAGGGTGGTGTTAGGTCATAGGTTGAACTTCGTATTTATAAAAAGTGAGCTCAAGAACCTTACCAGACATTCATAGAATCAGAGACTCAAAACAAGGGNGATGATCTGGATGAGAGGATTGAGTCCAGCATCAGCAAATTTGCAGATGACACCAAGCTGGGAGCAAGTGTTGATCTGCTGGAGGGTAGAAGGGCTCTGGGAGGGACCTGGACAGGCTGGATTGATGGGCCAAATCCAGTGATAGGAGGTTTAGTAAGACCAAGTGCCGGATCTACAGTCTGGGGACAGAGTGGCGGGACAGTGACCAGGCAGAAAAGGACAGTGGCAGACTGAACAAGAGCCAGCAATGTACCCAGTGGTCAAGAAGGCCAAGGGCATCATGGCCTGTGTCAGGAATAGTGTGGCCAGCAGGACCAGGAAGTCAGTCTTCCCCTATAGCCAGCCCTGGTGAGGCTGCACCTTGAGTGCTGTGCCCAGTTCTGGGCCCCTCATTTTAGGAAGGATGTAGAGATGGTGGAGCATGTCCAGAGAAGGGCAACAGAGCTGATGAAGGGTCTGGAGCACAAGTCCTGTGAGGAGCAGCTGAGGGAGCTGGGGGTGTTTAGCCTGGAGAAAAGGAGGCTCAGGGGAGACCTTATCACTCTCCACAGCTGCCTGAAAGGAGGGCGTAGCCGGGTGGGGGTCGGTCTCTTCTCCCGGGCAACAGCAACAGGACAAGAGGACACAGCCTAAGCTACACCAGGGGGAGTTTAGGCTGGACAATAGGAAGAATTTCTTCACAGAAAGTGATAGGGCATTGGAATGGGCTGCCCAGGGAGATGGCAGAGTCACCGTCCCTGGAGGTGTTTAAGAAAAGACTGGCACTCAGTGCCAGGTCTAGTTGACAGGGTGGTGTTAGGTCATAGGTTGAACTTCGTATTTATAAAAAGTGAGCTCAAGAACCTTACCAGACATTCATAGAATCAGAGACTCAAAACAAGGGTTGGGCTGGAGGGGACCTTAAAGATGATTTTGTTTCAACCCCTCTGCCATGGGCAGGGAACCTTGCACTAGGCCAGGCTGCTCAAAGCCCTATCCAACCCAGCATTCAACAGGCATGCAGATCAGTGTTTTTGCTAGTATTAGCCTATTACTGGTATTATTGTAGCTCACAGAAGTCTGTGAAAATACCAGAACTCCACAGTTCTACGCACAAACATAGAAGTCCACCTTCCAGCAAAAGGCTATTAACTACACACTACCTGGTTCCTCCTTACTCTGATATTTGGAGTTTTTGGGTCAATCCTATAATGAGTCCTGGAAACCTGCCCTTTCAAATTGCTACCTCTTTGTAATATGAAGAGCTTCAGATCTGTGGTCAACATTTCTTCGAGGGTAAAACATCTCCAAACCCACAACATCCTCGTGACTTGATTTGATAAAGTTGCCCTCCTTAAATCCTTCCCTGGACCTGTAATTACAAAAGGCTGTATCAAGATCAGAGACACAGCACATTTTTAGCTCTATTACTTACACAAACTGTCCCTGAAACTTGATCTAGACTCCTATATTCTACTGGTTTATTTTTGTTATTGTTTGGGATGTGGGACTTCTTTTTTTGTGGGTACTGCAAGAGATGGAGAATGATGGTGAACCAGATTAAGACCCCAATAAAAAACACTGACTGCTTTTAATGTGAGTCAGAACTAACCTGGTTCACTTTGCAGTTTAGCAGTACTTGTAAAGAGAGACAGAATGAACTTCAATTGAAAGGACAGGATTGCTTACATCAATACAGTATCCCTAATGTCTCACCAAAAGACCTACATCTGCACCACTTTTTTCTAACATGGGAAATAGAGGGAAAATAGTCTCAATGTGAAAGGCTCAAACATAACTTCCAAAATGTAAACATGTGTCCTGGGTTACCTGGTATTCTCTTACCATTTTTAGCAATGTTCCCTGCCTCCNTATATATATATATGTATGTATATATAAGTAAAGAACTGTTATTCCTATTCCCCATATCTTTTGTCTGAAAGCTCCTTAATTTCAAAAATTATAATAATTTGGAGGGAAGGGGTTTGCATTTTCCATTTCAAGGGAGGCTCCTGCCTCCCTCAACAGACACCTGTCTTTCAAACCAAGACAACATGTGAGTTCTTCAAGACATTATAATATCTTTGGCACTGAAGAAGAAAAGTATTTCACTTGTTTCCTTCCTTAGGTATTGCAGAGAGGTATGCCTTCCTTAGGTGTGTTGCCCAGAGAGGTTGTAAATGTCCCATCCTTGGAAACATTCAAGGTCAGGCTGGCCAGGGCTCTGAGCAACCTCATCAGTTTGAAGATATCCCTGCTCATTGCAGGGGGGCTTGGACTAGATGGCCTTTAAAGGTTCTTTCCTCCTCACACTATTCCACTGAGCAAAAATACAAGGTTGCTGCATTGGGTCATTTGAGAGCAGCTGGGAGAAACCTTGATTAGAAATGTTTCTCCCACATAGACCTGTCCATGGCTCTAGTTTGCTGAATTTCACCATCAGTCATAACTGGGATATAAGAGGGGATGAAACATTTCAGTATTTGGCATTTTTCAGATGTCCTTAGGACAGAACACCTCACAACCATCCTGTGCGGACAGAACCATGAGAGCATTTGCATGATGCAGGTTGTCAGCAGTCATTTGACCAAATCTGAAAAGTTTTTCAAAGGAGGAAGACACTGTATAGCTGAAATCAAACTCAAGGTGCTTCTTGCTATGCAAGAACAGAAGTGTTGGGACTGTTTGTGGCGGTCAGTGTTTTACTGTAGGCCAATGCAACACAGGCCTGACGTATTTCTGAAGATGCCTGCAACATCTAATATGAAAAATTTTATCGTCTTTCCTTTTTACAAACTCCTAAGTGACCCAATGGAAAGCTGGGAGTGGAAATACGACCTTCCTAGTGTGATGCACTAACACTCGAGCAACAGCCCGAGATCTAGATGCCGCTACTCGCCTGGTCCCTGTCAGCACTGCCAGGAACCCGCCGCCTCCCTCGTCACGTTATTCCGACAGAGCTCCTCAAAAGCCCGGTCTCTGGGCAGCACCCCGACAGGCTCCGCCTGCCCTCAGGCCGCCGACCCAGCGCCACGCCGCGTCGCGCCCACTCCCCTCACCACTTCCAGGCGAGCGGCCCGACTGCGGCGCGGACGGCGCGCGACGCTGCCGCCCCTCGCGCTCCACTTCCGGGTTCCCCGCCGCGCCTCCGGGCGCTGACGTCACCGCGCGCGGACCCCGGAAGTGGAGCCAGCAGGGGGCGGNCGGGCCTCAGGCAGGAGGGACCGAGCGGCCCCCGCGGCGCCGTGGCGGGCAAGTCGGGGTGGCGGCGCCCAGGCGCCCCTCGCAGCCCTGCACCGAGATGAAGACTGCGGGCCCGCGGGCCTCCCGTGTGCTTGGCGACAGGCCCAGGGCGGCGGCGGGAGCAGACGGGGCGGCGGCGGCTGCCTGTGGCAGGGCCCCCGAGCTCTCAGCGCTGCCCACGTGGGCTGCCGGGGCGGGTGTAGAAGTACCTGAGTGCCCGTGTCAGTGGGGGTGCGGGGAAGTGGCCGCGGTGTCACCGCGCAGGAGCGGCCCCCAGGCTCTGCTGCGCTGTGCCTGCTGCCGCTGCACGTGTTGGCACCTTCGCAACTGCTTCCCGGTATCACGGGTGTCACATGAACTAGAAACAGGGAATAGCAGTTATAAGTTTCAATTTTCTACGTGTTCAAAGGATGTTGTTCTTCGGAATGTATCCTTACAGTCATCGCTGCAGGTTTTGGTGCTGTCAGGTGCTTTTGCAAAACAAGACTTGCCAGTTTTCTCCGCTGCCTAATGCAAGCTTTCTCTGCGGTCGTAAATGACAAAAAGTAATTTGAGCGTTGTTCTTTTGACTTTACAATATAGTTGGGCTTGAGTGGTAATTTTCATTTCAAATCTTGCTCTTCTAATTAGATGGGTTTGAAAACTTTTTTAGCCTTAAGTTTGTTGTAGTTATTATGGCAGCTTCGAAAGCTGCATGAAATATTAGCCATTTTTGAGTTATCCAAATGTAGGGAAATAATTTTCCAGTTTAAATTGTTACTTTTTCTTGATTTTGGTTTGGCAGGGAGAAAACTCAGAATCTCTAATTCTAAGATGGGAGAAGTTGGGCATCTGTAGTGCCTTTCCAAAATCCATTGTCTTTGCTTATTGAGGAACTATTACCTTCTTTTTTCTTTCAAAGATAAGTACTGAAACCTTTGAGAGACAGTTCGTTCCTTCCAGATACCTAACTTTTAGCTGTGGTGTTACAAGAGCCGAGCTGGTCAGAACCATATAAGCCAGCTTGTCAAGCCTTCACAAAATGTGTCTTCCACTTTACATTATTTTTGCATGGAGTTTTTGGCTAAAGTATTAAGTTTGAATGAGCAGGTCACAGACCTTGTTCAGGACATACCAGCATTGGCAAAAGAAGTGTCATAAAAGCAATAGCTATTACAAAGCTAACTGGATAGCTTTGATCTTAATGGAGCACTGGTGACTCTGAAGAGTGGGGTATTAACAATATTTGCCTTGAAAGTAGAATTAATACTGGTAATACAGCAGAAAGGTAGTGTCCTTTTAGTAACCCTTGGTGTTTTCTTGAAATCTTTAAGGAGGCTGGGGGTGAAAGAGGATGGCAGCGTGTTCTGTTAAGAATGGCAGAGCAGTCTTATAATAGCATCCTGGTTAAACAAAGCCTGCAGGTTGTTGAAGTTGGGTATTTTGTAATTATGTAGGAAAAGGTAAAAAAGCTCTTGTCTAAGGGAAACTAAAATCTTAACAATTGAAGATAACTCAGCGGCTTGGGGTGTGTCACAGAGTACAATCAATGTGAAAATGCAGAAAGCATGTCTTTATGTGCTCCTCTGGGTTTGGAATTGAGGAGATCTGCTGTTCTGAGTGTTTCAGATATTACAGACATAGGAATAAGATGAAAACTTCCAGCAGGCCAGCAGTACTGAGCAGCTGGAGGCAGACAAGGGCATCATCATTTCAGACACATAGCGCACGCTCAGACTGCTCTCTGCGTTAGTGAAATACCTTTAATTATTGGAGTTTTCTCACCAGTGCCTGGATTTTGTCTGTCTTCTTGAGATTGCTTTTTCAGTGATGGTAGCCAATTATGACTATATTTAAATCTGCAAGTTGACTTGACCATGGTCTTTACTGAATTGCCTTTTATGTACTAGTTAGCAAATGTTTGGGCGAGCTTCTCCTTATAATTACTCAGTGGGGATTTGTCTTTTAGAATCTCTTCTTTTAAGTTCACAACCTTATTTTTCTTTCCCTTGAAGACTCAGCACTGACTCTGGAGGTTTTGCCCATTCCAGGCTCTATAGAAAAAGTTCTGAATACAACTCTATTGCTGGTACTTTGAATCTGACCCACTGTTCCTTTGGGGAACAGTGTGCTGTCGTGACTGAGGAGTTTTTTAGATTTTTCAATAGATTACTGGAATTCTTTGAAGTAAAGCATACTTACAAAGAATGAATAGATATCTTTTAAAAATTTTTTCCACAAGCTTACTGAAACAAATTGGTTAACAATGGACATGAAAACATCCTCTTATGAAATTTAATACTGCTCTGTGAATTTGTTTGGTGCCTTAGAAGGATATTTTTTTCCTCTTTATAAGTGTCGTTGTACATGTATCTACTTACCCTGTAGATCACTTTCACAGATTCGTACTGAGTGGAATTCCCAGAGTACAATTTAATGGGTTTAAATTTGTTGTTTTTCATGGTTATTTTTCAGCATTTTGTGTGCTGTGTGGACTTTGAGAACTTAATATTTAACTACTAACAGCATTCCTTACACTGTTTTTGGTAATGTGGCTGAGTTTGATTGAAAGATGAAAAGATAACATTCACTTTTATATCCTCCTTGCCCTTCTGCTCAACTCATCGTCAGTTACTTATTAGCACATTAGTTGTGGTAATGATTTTTGTTTTATGGCTGACTGCTTCTATGAATTAGACTGGGGCTGAAAGTTGTTTACGTCCAACTGCAGACCCACTCTCTTAAAAAAAAGTGCCCAGGGTGCAGTTTCACAGCCTGTTCACATTAGATCCGTGTTGGTGGAGTGGGCAGCATTCTTCTCTGCTTCCTGCCCCATCGCTCCAAGCCATGTGGAAGATCAGTTGGCTGCATAGTGAGCCAGGTATAGAAGCTGATCCAGCTAATACAGAACTAGAGAGATGAAATGCTTCCTTCTCATTGCATCAACTTGCTCACTGGCATGAATGCCATCATAAGTAGTAGTTATAGGACACGGGGCGGCAGCTTTAAACTGAAAGAAGTCAAGTTAAATTAAATACTAGGAAGAAATTTTTACAATGAGGATGCTAAGACATGAGAGTACGTTGTCCAGAGAAGCTATGGATGCCCTATCCTGGGAAGTGGAAGGCCAGGCAGGTGTTTTGGGCAGAGTGGTGTTGTGAAAGATGGTGCTGCCCGTGGTGAGTCATTGGGCTAGATAAGCTACAAGGTCTCTCAAAACCCAAGTGCTTCTATGAGTCTATAAGAAATGATGAAGGACTGGAGTGGAGAATCTAGAGGTAGGAGCAGGGCTGAAAGTGTATCATAGGGACTTCAGCAGCTTGTGGATCTGCATTCTGAGTCACCTTGTACTTTAATTGACTGGTGAAAGCCTCTCAACCAGTCTTCCGAGCAATCTGTTTAATGAGTTAATTAGTTACGAACGATACTGCTAGTGAGGCTGGTGGCCTGCTCTGTGGTCTAGTGAAGTCTTCATGTAACTGCTTTTATTCCTGTTACACTCTCCTGAGCAGTATTGACCTTCATCTGGATGGAACCTCTCTGGTACTGCAGTTTGTATTCTGTTGAGTGTATATCCAAAGAGGAAAGATGAACCATGTAAGACTTTATGACACTAATTTTAGGTGTTTCTATATTATTCTAGGTTCCCGTTGGCCAACAGAAATTAAGGAGACCAATCTGTGCTAAGCTTGCTATATAGACATTTGACTATTATAGGTACTGATTTTTAGTACTTAGGTGAAATAAGTATTGTCTTAGCAATCACACTATTCACTGAATCAATATATTTAGTATGGTGGTTAATTTAAGAAACTCTTCTGTCAGAAAACAGAGTTTATTCTGTGTCATGGTTTAACCCCAGTTGACAACTAAGTACCATCAGCTGGTTGATCACTCCCTTCCGGTTTCCATCTGCCCCAGAGGAATGGGGAGTGAATTAAGAAAAAAATGTACAACTTGTGGATTGAGCTAAAAGCAGTATAATAATTGAAAGAAAACAAAATACAGTACTAGTAATGATAATAATAATTGTAATGAAGAGGAGAGAGAGAGAGAGGGAAGTAAAACTCAAGACAGACAAGTAATATGCAGTACAGTTGCTTACCATCGACTAATACCTAGCTCATCCCTCAAGGGCCATTATCCCCCCTTCTGGGTAGCTTCCCCTGTTTATATACTGGACATGAAGTTCTGTGCAATGTCACTTCGGCAAGTTTGTGTCACCTGTCCTGGCTGTGCTCCCTCTCAGGTTTTTGTGCAGCTCTTCCCTAGCAGAGGCTGAGACAAGGAACAGTCCTCGACTTGGG
>VYZQ01012734.1:51721-92800 GCA_013400655.1 Mystacornis crossleyi | reverse complement strand
CAAAGGAAGACTGATTGGAAAATCAGGATTTTAGGACTAGCACATCAAGGACCATCTATTCCAGTCACCCAGTTACCGTAGACAGCAATGTTGCCTAACCCTTGTTAACTCTTCTTGGGGTACAGTGGCCACACAGATACAAGAATGAGGAACCACTGCCTGGCTACCTGGGCCAAAATGAAGTTCTTGGGGGCATTTTATAGAAGCTTGTATTTCTGGAAAAAATGTCACATTATTGTGAAATCAGGAAGGTGAAACTCTGTAATATGCATCCCTTTAGATTGTGAAACCTTTAAATAACTTTCATCTTGTATGGCTCTCTCACTTCTCAGGGTTCTTACTCAGATTTAGCTGTACTACAGACCCATCACCATGCTATGACAGCAAAGTTCATAATTTAGTGCATTATAGTCTGGTTGCCATTCTTGAAAAGTGTTTGGAAGAGATGATAATTTTCCTTTTTTGAACTGTCAGGCACTTTTCTCCTAAATTCCCTAAATCACAGATTGATATCTAAGTGTATGCCTGTTTTATCTTTAGACCTCACACCATTCTCATAACCATTTATGATTACTGTTATTAATTTTTGTCACATATCACAGTTTCAGTTTCATATCACATACAAGTCCTTTTTCTGCAGTAAATGGCATTACTTACATATGCTTATCTCGTTCAATAAACAAAAGATTCCAAGAGAATCTTTATGCTACAGTTGGATTCAGATAAATAGTCTTTTCAGCACTGCTGTGAGTACAAGTGACATTTTTGAACCAAAACTTAATAGAGAGTGACTGGAATAGCTGACTCCTGATTTTTTGTGGAGATAAAATGAAACTTCAGTCTTCAGACAGTCCTATCATTGATTTTAGTCTTTTATCTGCCGTGAAAACATCCCCCTCAAAAATCATTTAGCTGTGGATTTAGCAAAAACAGAAAGCAGATTTTGTCTGTCTTCAAGCGACCCCAGTAACACAGTTATCTGACTTTATTAGGGCATACAAATGCTGGTTGGAGAATAAAACTACTTCTAAGCTAACTTAACCCATTTCTTACCCTGACAGGAAGAAATATATTTAGAATGTATCCTTGGCAAGTCACATAGAAAGAACTCAGTGCTGAGAACAAAACAGATGACAAAAAAAATCGCAAATGGAATAATAAGTGGAATGAGGTGCTTGCCAGCCCATAGTTCGATATCCTGGATTCCCAGCAGCTTCCTGTGGGTTGTATCTTTGCTGCTGGCCACTTAGCACATCCTTCCCTTCCTCCTGCCACCCATCCTCCTCAACTACCACGTTTACTTGAGCATATCTGGTATTGCTGCATTTGAAGCATTGATCCCGTTTTCCACAGGCTGCCAGGACTCATCAGCTCCTGGAGCAGGCCAGTGTGTATGGTCTATGGGTGATCCCACACCTGATGCATGGGACAAGATTGTGCTTTGACTATGCAGCCCTTATTAATCTGCCTTGTCCATGTACGACGCCAGACATGAAATCCTTGGAGTGAGGAATATGTAGATTTCCCATGCACTTATCTTGGCCAGGTCATCTTCTCTACCAGGGACATGCAGGCCAGAGTACTTTCTAGAAAAACTTAAGAGTAGTGTTGAAAAAGAGTGTGAGATCTGAGCAGCACAAGTGGAAGCACTACATAGTACACTACAGGATGGTATAGACGATGCCAGGCAGCCTCTGCTTGCTGCTGGAGCTGGGAGATCTGCTCCTGAATGGTTCCACCTGCAGCAGTGGAGCTTCAACATGCAGACTTTGCAGGTGCCTAGTTTCAGGAATGTAAGGAGAATCAAGCCATGGAATGAATTTATGGATGCTTGGCATGATAATGGGAACAGGATAAAATTTCTCTCTTTTTCAAGATGAACACAGAAGAGAAGGAGGGAGGAAACCAAATATGCTTATGATTGCATCATGAAGCCTGAAGTGTACTGCACGGGAAAAGGAATCTATTTACATTGTTTAGCTGTGTGTGGTTATGTTTGTTTAGTAATTGGGCAACTAAACCCTTTGGGATGTCTTTCCTTAAGAGCAAGTTAAATGAAAGGCAGCAGCTACAGAGAGAATATGTGCAGAGACTTGAAGAGGAGGATGAGGAAGGTAGAGGTTGGGTTTGCCAGTGTGGGAAACTGCTGCTCTTTGTTTAAATATCTGATCCCACTGTGGAAATTCTTACTGCTATTAAAAGCGCAGTAGGGACTGGATTTAATTTCCTAGTTACTGAAGAGGAGACAATCACAACTCTATTGGAAACAATGGTAATAAGGTGATAGCTGAGGATACTGCTTTTCTATGGTAAGGTCTTGATCCTCAAAGCTGCTGAATGCTATGGCAATTTATACAGTAGGATCCACATGGAAACAGATTGAAAGAGGTCAAATATTCCATGGTGACCTCTGCTGTCACCACAAATTAGGTGATGCCTTTGAGTATCACCCAGTATGTCCCAGTGTGTGCAACTCACTGTTTTCCCAGAGCTGTGCCAGTGCCAGCTGATAGACTTGGCATATTTTCCTGTTTGTTAAAGGTAAAATGTTGAAGAAGCCAACTTTTGCTTTCATTCTGATAGAAGTTTGATTGTACACCCTGTGCTAATTGTAGCACTGCTCTTTTGATGTCTGTCTCTACGCACGCATCTCTTGCAAACCTCTGCTTACTGCAGCTCTCGTCACAGTACCCAGCAGCTGGTGCTGAGAACAAAGAGGCTCATTGAGCACTGCTTGGTGCTCAGCACTGCTCTGGGAGCTGGAGCTGAGAGAACCACAAGATGATTCAGTGTTTGTTGATGCCCCACACGCATGTGCTCAATGCTCTGTCCTGAGCATGAACCCCAGCTTTCAGAGCTGCAGCCCAGCTACCCCGTATAAAGCACCAGGACAGCTGCTGGTTGTAGCTTTGAACTGGTACAGCACCATGGGCTCAGGGTAGTTGCTGAAAATAAGCCCTGGATGATCCTCATGTCCCCATGACACATATCCATGTTTCTTGTCTATCCCCTGTACCTGCAGAGTGTGAGAAAAGGGACAGCGAGAGCTCAGAGCACAGGCTGCGCCTGGCTTCCCCATGCCATTTTGTTTCACTTTGTTTTGCTTTCTCCTCTGACCACTTACAAAAGAATTTACTGAAGAGCTCTTAATCCTAGGGGCAAGGCATCCTGCTCAGTGTTTTGCTGCAGCCCGTGTTTGCCCGGTGCAGAGAAGCCTGAGTGCAGCCTGAGCTGTGTATGGCTCATGACAGATCTCAGAGCTGCGCAGTGCTGAGATCATCCTGGAGATGCCAAAGTAACAGGCAGGCAGTGAGGATCTCTGACAGCCAATACGTAACACCAAAAGTGGTGGAGGGAGACTATATGTGAAAGAAAATCGTATGTAAAATTTAATTTGGAGTGTTGTTTGTTTGTTTGTTTTAAGATAGATATGCAGTTTCCATAGACACCCATTTTTATCTTAATGTATGTTTCCTTTTATTAAATATGCATAACCAGCCTTGCTCAGGATGTGAAGTCTGGTGTTTGATTTTCCTTATGTTTTCTCTAGGGAATTACTAATAGGCAAGCAGATTTCTGGAGACATTTAGGACAGTTTTACCTTCCTGCTATCAGATGTTTCGAGCCTTAGGAAGCCAGCCAGATATGGAAAAGGACAAAGAATGCAGAGAAGGCAAACTGTTGTATGCAGTGGGAACAGCTCATCTTCCCTTAACATGGCCCATTTTTCTACTGGATCGATCTTTTCTTTTAACAGGATTTCCCACCATTTAGTCCTCCCCTTGTTTTGCCTTTTTTCTTAGGCTTGGTAGCAGCAAATAATTATTGCTGATAAAATCTGATTGGCCTGGAAGGTGTTGGCCTGGTGACTTGAGAACTTAAGGCTGCATGAGGAACAGGTATATGAAGCAGAAAAACCCCAGTGTTCAAGAGGGGAGGAACTGGGAGCTTGTTTTGGTTGTTTTATTTTGGCTATGTCTTGCTTTAGAAGGAGAACCTCTCAAAGGAGATCTGCTTTCTAGGATAGCCTGGGAGGCACGGTAGTGTTTTTCTGAAGTGTCATACTTTAGGAAGCCTAAGCAGTGAGTTACACTAACTTAGCCAAAGAGAAAAAGTAGGGGTGCAGAGGAGTGGGGTGGAGCTTATTTTTGAATTTTCTTAAATTTTAGGGCAGAACTCTTTCTTTAGGCTTGCTGATGGAATGAGAATGAGAAGGAATTATAGATAGACATTTACTGAAGTTTTCCTTCTGTTTCCCAGTTAGGACACAAGCTCAGAATTCAAGGACATGTTACCTTTTTTTAAGAAGCAAAAACAAAACCAAAAAAAAAGCAGCAGATAACTTCTTTACATTAGTTTCTTCTTTAATTTTCAGGAACAAGAACTGGTGCAAAATTCAGAAAAAAAGTCATTGGTACCACACTGTTCTGTGTCCAGGTCCCCACCTGGTCATCTGGTTCAGATTCATACCACTTTTTATATTATTGCAGCCTTCTGGAATCAGGGAACACACATTTCTCTATCAGGTTTAATGGTGAGAACACTGTCACTGTCTCACTGATGTGCCATTTAGAAGAGAGGTGAAAAATGCAGAATTATTCTATCAACATCACTTTTTCCATTAAAAATAAGAGTATAGGGCATGTTCCCCACAAATGTCATCACTTATATCTGCTTACAGTGCAGCTTTCTACCTGAAAGCTCTCATGGTGTTTTTATCCACTAGTTTCTTCTTTATCAGGGCCATTTTATATTATCTTGGACACTGTATTGAGCAGCAAACTGAAAGCTAAGAGGCAGAGCAAAGGACGGGTGGCACAGAGGCTGCTTCAGGGGGTGACTCATTTGGCATTTCATTCTGATCAGATTACTACATTTAATTTGGGCATTGGAATCCGAAGTCTTCTGACTCTTCTCATGGCAGACAGGAGGATAGGTGGAGCGGGAAGAAACTTTTGTACAAAGGTCTGAAATGCAACAGGGCAAGAAAGATTTGTTGCCATTCTTTGGTACTGTCCTACAGTGGCAAATATGAACTAATTGCTTTCTACCACAGGCATAGAGTTTTTTGGCTGTGAGTAGGAGGCAGGTTACACTGAGCTTGGTGCATGTTCTTTGTGGCAGCGGAGATCAGGCCTGAAAACACATCCACAGGCTGTATGGCTGTCTTCATGAGAGGCACGGACAGTGACTGAGTGATATGAGACCCGGGTGAACATCAGTTCCTTCTCTCTCATACAGCAAGTAGAGGAGCCTGGTGAAGCTCTGTGATCTGACCTGGTCTGCGGCCATGTGCCCTGAAGTCCGGTTATTAATCAGTTTCTTTATAGCCTGAATGGGAGTCAGGCAGTTCTTCAGTAAGGCAAGAATGGATTCCGCCTGGTGAAACCTTGGATTCCTTATGCCAGTGCTACTGATGAGAGTGTGAAAAGAAGTTGGGTGTGTTTTATGCCTTTATCTGTGTCTAGGTAAATACACACACCCGTTGCTCACCTGCCTCAGGGAGCTCACTTTATGCATCCTCCTCTTACCTTCCCTCTCCCGCTGTCTTGTAGGAGGCAGGGAATCACAATCAGCAATTAACATTGTTGCACTGAAGTGCCTTCAGAGGGATTTTTTAGCTGAAGCCTCCCCAGTGATAATGATTTCCAGCAGGGCTGACTCCCAGCAGGGCTGGTGATAACCTGCTGCCGAAGGATGCAGCTCTGCTTCGATCGGCACAGCTCGCTGAGGTACCTTCAGTTTGCACTTGCTGTGGACACGTTTCGGAGTTACTTTTCACACCAGTCTCCTTTGGCAGGGCAGGGCGGGAGTGAGCTGCGCCGCTCGAGGCTTACAGACGTGGTAACGCTCGTTCCCATGACAGACAGCGATCTGTAGCAAAGCCCCTACTCTGAGAGGGTCTGTGCTCTACAGCTGCCAGTGCTGCATGTGATTAGTCAGCCCTAATGCTGAGCTCTGCAGATTAATGTGTTCCTCTTCTCCCATTATATCCCTTCTCCATGAGGCAGTCTATCTCTTGCATCAGTAATGACCAGCTGCAGAGCCTCAGGGTTTTCTCCAGCTACTTTTAACTGATCTAGCACTTCTTATTTTTTCCATGCTCTGCCCTTTCCTTGATTAGTAAATTCCCTAATGTCTTTAATCAAGCTGTGTTGAGCCTAGCAGCTCTGGCAAGTTTTCTTTTGTTTTAATAAAAGGTGAGTTTGTTCCCCTGGCAGATTCTGCCATCTCAATTTCAACTATTGCACATTGGTCTTAAAAAAAGGGGGGGGGCCTCCCATCTCAAAACTACAGGCAATACAATATCCTGGATGATCTCCTGCAACCTGCCCATTCCCCTTCAGAGGAAAAAGGGACTTTCCCCTCCCATTTCACTGAGGTCAGTGTTTTGCTGAGTGCATTCTTCATTCACAGCTTCAAGCTAATGGACTCAAAGGGTTTAGTTGTGTGGCTGCTGTTCAGCCCAGCCTTACATCTCAGATGACCACTCTGGCTCTCCAAAAACATCTTTACTTAATATTACTTAAACCTGCAAAGTCGAGGTTAGGCATTCTTGAGATCTCCCTGGCTGTCTCAGTTATCAGCCTCTCCCTTTTTTAGGCATTTGATCAAAGCTGGGCGAAATGTTTCAAGTAAACAAACTTTGGAAAAATTCACTGAAAAGGGAGACCAAAACTTGTTATGAGTTTTGTCAGCACAGGTAAGTGGATTTGGTTAGCAGATTTTTTTTTATTAGTAGTATTTCAACCTCTTCTTGAGATGTTTCCTTTGGAGCAGCTGGTTATGGAACTGGAGAACAGGTGAGAGGAATCCCAGATAACTCACGGAGACTGAGAAGACATAACCCTGCAGCTTGTCCTGGCATTCCCTCTAGAATATGTTGTTCCTTCTGACAAGCTTGTTTTAAAAACCTTTTTCAGATTTTATATGGTTTTGTTTTTTTAAGCTTGCAGCTAACAGTAAGACCAGAAAATTCAAAGGTAAGGCTAATTATAGGGAATACTTCCAAAATTTAGACACTGGAAGTGTGAAAATTGCTAATAAAAGCATCTCTGTAATTCATCTAGCTCTGTACAAATTGAAGTAATAAGTCAAGGTGAGTGCAATGTAGGGCTGTTTCAGGCAGAAGAAATCAAAATTGAAATATTGAAACAAAGGATGTGAGAAATCATCAAAATTTACAAAATGCAGTAATTTATTTAGTTCCATGCTTTCTGCATAGATAAAGAGGACCTCAATAAAAATAAATTGAGTGTTTTTGCATGAAACTGTTGGATCAAAGGTAACAAAACCATCTACCAACTCTTATGAGAGTCCTGACTCAATTTTTTTTTCCTCAGATGGAACCATCAGGAAATTTGACCTGAATTCAGGAATACCTTCTGGACAAGAGAAAATGCATTTCTTGGTGAGTTTATTATTGACTGAAAAAAAAAAAATGTGTACCCTGTGCCACAGCAATATAAATAGCTTTTATCTCCATTACAAACAAAGTTATCTTATCTATCAGTGATGTACTTTAAATCTCATATTTCCATTACAAACAGGTTTGTTTTACCAGTGACTTACTTTAAATCTTGTAGTAGAGTTCTGCCAACCTTAATTTTCTTTATGGGCAGATGCAGAACAAAGAAAAATAGGTGCTATATACTCCACATTCACAATCAGTGAAGTAGCAGGCTCGGCAAGCTTTCCTCCCTGCCAGACTTTGTACGGAACAGAATGAGAGGGAGATATTGGGGAGATTCCTGAGGCCTGCTAGTCATGGAGGAGGGGGAACTGGAGTCAACAAGCTAAGTTGGGAAGCCCTGCAAACAGTGAGTGAGGCAGAGAGGAGCTCGTGCCTCAGCCACCGCGCACGGCTCCGGCAGTGCTCCCCCTGCATGGGCCCCCAATTACACAAATGTCATTAGCTTTAGGACTCAGTATGTCTGCACAAATAAACCTCCCAGGCCCAGATCAGGAAATTATTGCACTTGCTTTCTGAGCAGAACAAAGCTTAGTGCAGTGATGAAGCTACACACTTAGCATTGAAGACATGAATGTATGAAGTCAATTATAAAAGGGAAGCTCTGTGGTGCGCAAATAATTGGTACAACTACAGTGGCTTTTCTGTGTGGAATACATCCTTGGTGTATTGCTGCAGCCTTCCAACACAACCAAAGCAAAGTGACTGAGAGAATAAACACACCTTAAAAAGTAAGTGGGAATGGACAAAGATGGGAAGTTCAGGGGTTAGCAGTGGGATAGATATTAATTAATATTTTGAAAGCCTCAACTATCAATTTCCATGCTTTGAGATATTTGAGGGTTTTTTAAGTACAGCCAGAGCTCAGAATCCTCTGAGTAATTAATGGCTGTGGTGATCATTAGTGCTGGGCACCCAGTGAGTGTTAGAAACAAATAAAGACAGTTTATGTTCAGAACGATTTACAGTATGAATTGAAATAGACCAAAGTGAGTGGAAATGATGACTAAATAAAATACAAAAGAGAAGTTGTTAAGTCTGGGTTTTAGAGGTACTCCAGTGCTTCAGTGAGGCTGCTGTAAGTGTGCAGGTTGCTGTGGTATTGCTGCATCACCTCTACAGCAGCTGGAAAGTGGCCCCAGCAGAAAAGGACTTGGGAGTGCTGGTCAACAGCAGCTGAACACGAGCTAGTGTGGGTTTAATTCAGTACCTCTCCTTCCTTCATTTAGTGATGGGAGGGGGGAGTTCTGTCCTATTTGGGCTGGAAGGAGTTTGAAATGGCTGAAGGGACATTTCCCATGTAATTCTTGGCCATCTCCTCTTCAGTGGAAGATGGTGACCATAGAGGAGCCCCTGTGTTGGTTCCTATCACAGCTTATTCCTCCTCTTCAGGAGCAGAACCTGGGCTGGCTGTGGAGTTCTGGCAAGGTCTCCTGGCTCATAAGTAGCACAGCAGGATTTGGCCCACTTTTTATCTTCCTCTGGTGTTTCTACAGTGTAAGAAACATTATTCCCTGAGCTGCCCTTAATCTGTGGAGTTAAGAAGAGGTTACAAACAAAAGTCTTAATTCCCTGTATAGCATGGAAGTAACACTCAACATCCAGTTGCCAGGGAACAAAGTTCTTCCTAGGGAACAACGGACAATGGAGAAGCCAAAAATACGATTAAAAAGTACTTGGCAATATACCATATTTTTACTTTGTCTCAAGACTTCATCTTATGATTGCCTTGATAGAGGTGTAGAGCACAGAATAAAATGATGGAATGGGAAAGGAGCACAGATCATTTTTTTTCCAGTTCTATGTCACTGCTTTGCAGAGAGGATGTTCCTGCCAGGGGACATGTTCATCATTTTTCAAGTTTTGTGTCAGTCTTCTGAAGAAGATATCTGTTGATCATGCTCAAATTTATCTAGGGAGTATATCTATCTCAGCAGAGAGAAAAATAATTCATTCTTTAGATCTGCCAGTCAGAGCAAACATCTGTCCTTACAGTGAGGAAAATTGATAGAATCCATATCCATATCCTCTTTGACAAGTTATCCCCAAGGAAGGCATGAGTCTCACTGTTAGCATGTTCTGCAGGAGAAATAGTGGTATGCAGCAGAAACAAGAATCAACCTTCCTAAACCAAAGAATATTTATCCCTAAAATTTCTAATTTACACTCTGCCTTACCGCTGGGAGAATTTTACAACGCTCCGAGAAAACTCTCAGCCTTTTTTTGTGCTCATTACTGTTCAGGTTTAAAGGAATTTTTTCTCAATGAAAGATGCCTCACAAGCTGCATGAGAAGACAGACTGCAAGGAGACACTTGCTGTCTCTGAGTCCCAGCCACAGACTTTGGTCTTCCCAATCTTATCAAGATGTTCAGGACAATAGATTGTCTTTAAAAAGTAAGTCAGGCCTTGAAGTTGGAGAACAAAGCCTATCATGTAAAGTGGCAAAACACAGGAGCAAAGGAATACTGGCTTAGGGGAAGGAGAAAAATAAAATGAGCTATCATCAGGTTGTCAGGTTTACAGTTTTATGATCTGTACAAGCTTAATAGAGTTTAATAGAGTGGAAATCCATACCTTTGAAGCTGCTGTTGGAATGCATATTGCCTGATGGGGTTAATTGAGGAAGGCCTGAATTCTGTGAAGTCTTAATAGTGCCATTTGCGTGGGTAAAATATGTATTCATTGTTATGTTGACAAAATAAAACAATTAAAGCAGTAGCTCATGGCTGTACCCACACACTATCTGCAGCA
Organism: Mystacornis crossleyi; assembly: GCA_013400655.1. NCBI lineage: Eukaryota > Metazoa > Chordata > Aves > Passeriformes > Timaliidae > Mystacornis > Mystacornis crossleyi. Next base: position 82,576 of record VYZQ01012734.1, on the reverse strand, counting down.
TATTATTTTATGCAAGTTCAGCGCGTTTTCCTTACCCTCCCTTGCACTGGTGCTGTCAAACCACCCCTCTCCCACCTTCCTGGTCCCCTTTTGTAACTGGAGACACAGTTTTCCTCTCCTCCCCTCTCTCTCCCTTCAGCATTGCATTCTGTTCCTCCCTGTCTCTCACCATAGACTGTGGAGTGTGTTATGTTTTGGAGTCCTAGCTGTGAGAGACAACACCTGCTCATAAACCTCTGGAAAGCCCTTTGCCAAAGCTTCAGGGATGTCATATCTATCATTGGTGGCTTTGAAAGTTTACACGAATTTGAGAAAGAGCTATTGATGCAAAACCTTTATTACAGGAGGAAATTTTAAACTTGAGAAACATGGGAGCAAGTATGGCTATAATATTTTTGGGAGGAAGGAGGAGGCTTTTATTGTTTTTCTCAGCTGACAGTTTCAGTTTTGACTTGTTTTGTCCTTATTGGGCCCATTCTAGTAATGCTTCCCTAGGAAGCATAAAATTATAATTCTTAAAGCTCCCTAGCTATGTAGTCATATTTAGACTTTTGAAAACAAGCAACACATCCTTAAGGGCTCTTAAGTACACTAGTGATAATGTTAACTGAAGCAGCGAGAGATCTTTCCTTTCTTGGCTAAATATTTCTGCAGGACGGTGCCACAGCCTTGGCAATATTCCATCAGTCTCATCTTCCCTGGCTCACTGTCATGGCTTGCTAGTCTGGAACAAAGCTCTCAGATATGTTGCAAGAAATAAAAAAAATCTTACAGAGAAAGAGAGTTAATGACCACAGTCGGGACTATTAATACCAAGCAAAGCCGAGTTAAAGGAACATGTGGCAGATCTTCACACTGGGCTCCCTTTGTGCCTCTTTGATCCTGTGCAGCTGGAGAACAATTCAGAGTAGTAACACCTGCTGTAAAACAGCTCAGCGACTGTGCTAATTGCTTAACTGAGGAACAACAGCATTAAATAACATGAGGGTGACCACACTGTTTCTGCCTTCAATCATTCAACAAGAGATGAAACACCAAGCTCTGCTGCTGAAATGCAGTGAGAAGGAACAGGAGACCACTCGTGCTGTACTTAGGGCTTGAGTCTCATCTAATACCCTCAGGGGAAGAATCTGAACATAACTTAAAGGCGTTTGGGGCCCATCCTACCTGTGATTCTATCAGTGCATATTCTGATGGATGTGTTTGGGGGCTGGAAGGAAGCAGGTGTCTGCAAAACCCTAAATGCACATCAGCCAGCCCCAGGTTTCTGAGCAAGGAGAGTCAGTGAGGAGCTATGAAATCAGTTTTTTACAGATGGGACAAAACTTCTGGCCAGAAGGAGTTTTCTGGGTATCCGTTTCCATCCTGCTGTAAGAAGCCTTTAGGCAAAGAGACCTGTAAAAATTTTTGTCTGAGAATCAGTGGTAGGTGCTGAACTGAACTACATTGAAAAGTGCAGTGGGCACCTATCATGAATGTGGATACTTATTGTCCAAAACACAGGCCATTTTTTATTATGAAATTAAGGTAGGTTTGAACTAATTGAGTGGGATGTTACTATTTGCTATTTGCAGATCTGAAACAGGCAGCCTTTTGTCACCCTCAGACACTGCAGGTGTTTTCACTGTAACTGGGGGATGCAAGGAGATGGAGACTAATTTGCAGGTTTTACCTAAAATAGCCATGTATTTTAAGCATTCCTTCCAGTGTGAGACAGTGATAAATTAGAAATCCCTGCCCTGGTAAGGCTTGTTAGTAAATCTGATATGCAGTTAGCTGACAATTCTGATGCATGGTGTTTCAAACCTGCTCCTTGGAAACCCTGCCTTCTGCCCACCTCCCACCTCACTGCGAGGAAGTATATCCATCAAATTTTACATGGGATAGCTCATATGGCTATCTGGATGATAGGAGCAACATTTTCTGCATTAGCAACTCTCAACAGATAATGTCTTGAGGATTGAGAGAGGGAGATTAAGTCTGAATAAATATCCTGTGTTATTCATATTTAATCATTTTACTTAGACATTGTCTAATCAGTCAAAGCAACAACTGTTACTGACATATAGGTTTCATAAAAACATACACTAAACTGAAGCACTAAACCTTGTCCCTTTATATTCACATCGAGCCTGTAAGCAGATCTCAGACAGAACAAACTGACTCAGAAATAGAAACTGAAGGCTGTAATGGAAGAACCATATTACCAGGGAATGACAAACAGGAAATGTGGACAGATCTACATTGCTGGAGGAAGGGGGAAGGAGAAACTGTCCTGTGAGTAGCTTGGTCTGCTAAATAATATATCTTTGGAACCCTATTAGCTTGTGAGTTGGGACAGCTTAAAGGTGTGAAACCTATTTGCCCAAGTAAACATGTTTTAATATCACCACCTTAGGGTCTTTTTTCCCCCCTTCATAAATACCAGTATGATGGGGGGAAAGGGCAAAGCAGCAGGGGAAGAGGGGATGGGTTTGGAGAGACAAAATATTTCTGTTTCTCTGGGTACAGAACTACAGTACTTGGCAAAAGGCTGGGAAGCAGCATTTGAAGGAGGGAGGAAGGAAGCAGTGAATATGAGCTGAGAGTGGGACAGAGACGGGGATTTGAAAATTTCTAGAAGAGACAGAGCAGATGTATTGCTGATGTGTTGTAAATAAAGTGCACCATAACCAGTTCGGCTGAGGTGAGCTGGCATGTGCTTTCACAATGAAATTTGGCTCCTCCATCACATGAAATATTCCCTGGTTGCTGCCCCATCGTTTAACTGCATGGCGTTCTACTGAGGACACAGCAAACTGTTCTCTACCTTTAGAGACAGCGACTACACGTAGCAATGTCTTGAATGTTTTCATTGTAGCAGAGAGTGGAAAGCCTCTCCACTGCAAGCATTAGCAATGCAATTTCTTTATTTGTTCAGACAGTGCACAGGAGCTTGAAAAACAACTTGAGACACTTTATTCCCCCTGGGAAATGCCATCCGAGAATATGTTAATCTGATGAATATGCGAAAGGCTGTCCCCTATTGGTGAACCATGAAGAAAACCACCTCCTTTTTTTTCTGGGTTTGTGAGATGTGCTCCTCCCTGCCAAGCGTGCAATCCTTACCCTCTCATCAAACCAGACAGCTGAAAAGTATGGAGACATTGTGCTGCCTCCTTCAACTTGAAACATGAATTTGATATTATCTGTACCACCTTTGACAATGCACTTGAAATTAATCAGAGGAGAAATGTCTTATTTGATTATATTTGACCATGAACATTGATCAGTTGCATGCAATTTTGACTTTAGATCTGCATGTCCAAAGTCCTTTCTAAAAAGGGCAAAATATTACCCAGAGATACACAGGAGCTTGTATTATCTGAGTCTCTGAAAAGATACTCTCGGGGGAAATGAATGTTCGTCTGGGAAATTAAAAATTATTTGCTATGAAACTCTCAGTGAGAGATGGACAGCGTAGTAGAGAGATCCCCAAGACATCAATCCTTTACTCATTCTCTTTTCACTGCAGCTGTGTTAGCTCATCCTACTTTCAGATGCTAGCATTAATTTCTGGCAGACTAGAAATTCTGTCAGTCCTCTGAGGAGACCATGGCAAATCCCACTGTTCCTCATTATCTCAAGTGGCACAGGAGGCATCTGATTTCCCTATCTGTAGTCTGAAAAAACCCATGGAGACTACATAGTCCTCTAGTCCTTTTTCAGACTTCGTTTCTGTCACAGGAGAAGTGCTGTGGCCTTGGGTACAATGATAATTTGGCCTCCTTAGGGCAGATCAGTCAGAGGATTTATCAGGCAGACTCAGAGTCAGGTGAGTCAAGAGCTCTACACAGTACTCTGCTTGAAGGCTTTGCTTTGGATGTTTTCTGCGTCTCCTAGGTTGGAATTCCCACCAAGAATGTTGTTAAAAGCTCTCCAATGGCCTTGTTGTTGATTCAGACCATCACATCCTCAGTGGTGGCCATGGCTGGTCTGTGACAGGACCAGAGCCTCAGGTTTAGCTGCCTCCAAAAGCTCTGGAGCTTCCATGCACCAAAACTTCTCCACAGACTGAAATGGCACAGAACTGCCCTGCTTTACTGAACAAAGCAGTTCTGTTCATGAGTACTTTGTAGGATGCTGTTGGAAAACTTTCTACTGTTATTGCTTGTATCTTAAATGGGTAGAGATCATCACTTGCCAGTTCTGGCCCTTTTTCCCCCAACCCCCCTTCACCCCCCAGTTTCTTGGGCTACGGTAGNCTAGGGTAGATCTCCCAAAATTGATCTATCCCATGATGCTCAGATAGTCCAGCACTTTTCACTGTTGAAAATAACATATATTACAGTGAAAAAAAAAAACAAACAAACAAAGAGATATTTCTAATTGCACGTAGCAGGATAGTGCTCTGGTGCCTGCTCTAGTCTAGAGCTTGTGATAACTCACACAGCTCAGCTGCATGGAATCTGTGAACTCAAACAGCACACAGGCTCAGGCAGCACCTCTTGTCCTAAAAGACAGTCAGGATTGCCGTAGTCCCCATACCTCTCAGAGACTTCAGTCTGAGACAGATTTGCACGATCTGACAGGTTTTTCTTGACTGTCTCTCAGATTCATCATTCCTTTATAAGGGGGAATAGCTTTTCCTACCTCTCACCCTGTAACCTTCCTGCTCTCCAGACACCCAAAGGGTCTTGGATGGTATTTCCTGGAGGGAGTAAAGTGTCTCAAGCTGTTTCTCAATAGGTTGTTTTTTTGGTTTTGGTTTGTTGGGTTTCCTTTTTTTGGAACCTGAGAAGGAATTAATATTTCACAAAAGTGACTGGGTGGGTGGAGAGGGGAGCCTGAATAGAAAATCCACTTGTTGACTGGGATTCTGGGGTGGAAGTAAAAGAAGAAAGCATTGCAGGGAGTGTTTTCAAGCTCTTAAGAACATGTTTTTCCAAGTGCTGTTCTTAAGCATAAGACTTTTAATAATAAGAGCACAGTAGGGTAATATAAATGACACAAAAGGCACTCTCATTGCAAAGCTGAATAGTTTGTGGTTTAGTAGATTTTTATGATAAAAGAGACAAAAGGAATGAAAGTTTTTTTCCTTCTCAAAAGCTACCATGCTTAGTGACATCTTTTACTAATAAAAAGAATTCAGCCTCCCCCCACCTCCTGAGATATGTTCTCACCCAATTAAAATCCTCCTGCAGATTTGTAGACCTACTGACAACTTGTTCCATGTCACTAAACTTGGTTTGCTGCCCTGTTACCAAAATTACAATGCAGTGCTTCTTAAATGGTCTTAGTGTTTATAAGTGGCAGAGGAGAGGGCATTTTGCAGACTCTCAGCCTCTTACCTGAAATCTTCATTCTATCTAGCCTTTATCTTTCTCTTTGTTTTCCCTTCCATCTTGTTTGTCAGCAGCAGGGCTCAGCTACTAACAGGAAGAGATTCAGTTTTCTTTTGTATTGTAGCAAAACAACTGTTGTTGTTGTTTACCTTTTATTCTTTTTGCCAATTTGCCCTAGGCAGGCTGGAGGTGAGGAGCTCTGAAGTGTGCAAATTTGCCACAAAGATACACAGAAAGAGGCTGATGTCTGTGAGCACATGGAGAGGGGAATGAAACTGTGGGAAACAGTAACCAGCACCCCTTAGCACGAAGCTGGTCTGTGAAATCTTGATGGGAGGAAGGAAATCCTTTTCTGTGCAGAACACTAAGAGCCTGATTCTAGCTCGAATAGTGAAATCCTCTCAGAGTAGACCTGTAGATAAGCTGTGCAAGCAGCGTTAATGCCAACTATCATTTCAGCTGCGGCCCACCAGCTGGTGCAGGCTGTTTGTAAATCCGAGTGTGCCGCGGAAAGCGAGGCAGTGTCCCCCATTAGCAGTTCAGTCACCTTCTCCCACAAGAGTGTGGAATCCAGATTAAACTGGTTTCATGCTTTTTTCAACAGAAACAGTAGGAGCAGAGGCTGTCACAAGTTCAGAAAGCTGACTGGTTAATGTTTTGTCCACCTCAAGCACGGCAAAATCTAAGGATGAAATCACATGGCCTTAAGTATAATATATGACCTCAACCCCACTTGAGGGCTTTATAGTCCTTTCCCCTCTCTCACAGACCATGTGAAAGGCTTCAGTGGGTATCTGGTACAGCTTCTGTGAGCCACTCAGGTATGGAACTCCCACTGAAATTAGGGGAGAGGCCTTAAATAGCCTTTTAGGAGCTCTGCCATGATGTATTTTTGATACATAAAAGAGAAATTATAAAATTTCCAGGTTTCTTCCCCTGTTTAGATCTATATGTTCCTAGCTGAATGAGCTTTTTCCAGCACAAGGAGATCCCATCTTTTGGCACCACAGTAGTTTTAGGCACAGCTCTGCCCTCTGGACAGAAAGGCCAAAGCAGTTTGTAGCCCTTGAGTCACCAGGATCTCCCACAGCACTGGCAGCAGAACGCTTTCTCCGCCCAGCTGTTGAACCCATTCCTGACCACACATCTGGTGCAATAACCCTGGGTGGATCACCATGGCTCTGTAAAAAGGCATGCACGATGGAAAGACCTGTACCTTGCTGTGTGGCTCCAGGCCAACCCACTCTGCAGCACGAGACAAGATTCCTAATACAGTATTACTTCGATCTTTGTTTCATTTCTCTGATTAAAAGCAAATCTCTGTCTCTGCCGGATGCATTTGTTATTGCTAGTTCATTGGCTACTGCATATACAGCTGGTATTAGCCTCCATTTAAAATGCAGGGAGTTTAAGCATTACGTGTAGAATACAGCAGGATAAATAAAGACATACTTGAGCAAACATACATTTAGTAATTTATTTTTCTACTAGCAGGTTTAGAGAGCTGTGGGGTTTGTGATTTTTTCTTCTTTTTTTTTTTTTTTAATCTAATCCATTCAGTCAGCGGTCTCAAGAGTAAGAGCTTCTGCCTCAGCTTGGGGTTGATGCTTGGTCGAGCCTTAAAGCTTCACGGTTTCTTGACACCACCCTAAGTCTGAAGCTTTGATGTCTGAGGCTGCTGCCTGCACAGCGTAAATCATATTTCTAAGTTTGTTGGTACAAAGAGTGTCTTTCCTCCGACATACACATGCATCCACACACAGCAGCTTTCCACTTTATTTAGCTACCTACAAGTTTCTGTAGGATTAGAGGATTCTTTCAGTTACTATTCCCACATGGATGTTGCCATCTTTAATTGGAAGCTCGCAGTATTTGCGGGCTAAGGTAATACATACTTGTGCTTGGCAGTGCTGATTGAGGGTCAAAAGAGAAATGAAAATGTTTTTCTCAGTCCATTACTGTAGATGCTGTTCCTGGTCCACTGTGGCTGTGTGTAAAAGCTGTTGCTGAAGCCAGTGGGACTAAAGTGAAGGCCAGACTTGATGCACAGAGACCAACAGTGATTTTTGGTGAGTGGATACACACAAGACCATCTTCCATTTCCCCCAAGGAGTTTTATTATGGTTGACGCAATGGCTGTGCAGCTCCTTCAGCTGCAACATTTGCTGCTCCCCTCTTGGCTGGGTCTGAGGAGATGTGTGAGTCATCTTTCTGAAGCATAGAGTGCCACTAGCAGGGAAGTTCAAGTCTGTGTTTCACAGGCTAATGGAGCACACCAGGGCATGGGATTAGCGGGATTAGCAGGAGCAGTGTCTGAGTTGTAGCTGTCCAAAGCTTTCTCCAGTGTACAGATGACTGCTGGCAGGAAGGAGATGTGGCTCCCTATGGGAAGGGCAAGACACTGACTAAGCACTTGTTCTTCTGTTACAGTCATTCTCTGTTCCCAAATGTGCTTTATACGAGGAGCAGAGGCTACAGTTTGCACGTGTGCCTTTGTGCCAGATGTACACTTTCTAACAAGCTATTCAAGCCAGTGGCACTGGTGATTGCCTTTGCATATCTCCTGGTTTCCATCCACACAAGTGCGAGCACACAAAGAGATTGTGCAGGCTAAAACTCGTGCTGAATTTATTTACACAAAGTTGTAATTCAAAAAGCAGCACCCAACAAAAGTCAGCACACCAAGTACTGAGGGAGAAATATGTTGTTATTCAGTTCAATGTCTTTGGAGGAAGCACTGGAGGGATGGTATCGTCAGGGAGAGAAAGTACAGAAGGCTGGAAGTGTGAGTTTCTTGTGACAGAACAGTTCAAGTCACAGCAACTTGTTTCAGAGCCCAAGAGTCCTCAGAAACATGAGGCCAGGACTCTGAAGAGGTGACCGAGCAGCACTTCATTCCCAGCAGAACTAAAAAGACTCTTAGTGTAATAAAAAGTTAAATCTAATCCAACACCACCTGCAGTTATGAAGGATAATGCAGAAAATCTGCTGTTCCAGGTGTTAATTGTGGTGTGGCATTTCAGGCAAAGCTAAGGAAGGTAATACCTGTCAGTGGGACTTACGCTCTTAAATCCCATCAGTGCTTTAAAAAAAAATCCTCACTGGTCCCCTCAACCATTGCAGTTACCACTGCCAATGTCACCTGGAATCTTTTGCACCTACACGAAATGTCTGGAAGTTCTCGGGGCAAGAAATAAAGCAGAAGGTCTTTCTCCTCCTGTTATTTTTAATAAAACTCTTTATCAGTCATTCTTTAAAGAGCTGAGATGCTCTCTCACACCTACTGTCTGCAGTTGTCACCTAGAGTAAAAAGCCAAGTATTCAGGCTTTTTCTCTCTTTCTTCAGAGTAGCTGCAGAGAGCTCAGGGAGAAGTATATTGAAATACATTAGTAACACAGAAAACCTCCTCCACCTACTCTATCATCTCGGTATTTTTCCTCCAGCTTCTATTTATCATCTATGTATAGATTCCCTGAATGAACAAAATTCTTCAAGAATTCATGATTCAGGCTGTAGGGCCAGGAGTTAACTGAGAGGAAGGAAAGAAATAGCAGGTAAAAATGTAATTAATTGTCCATGCACTGCTTTCCCTCAGCCATCTATACAGCTCTTTCCTTTGGAAGTGGAAATGCCTTGGCATAAAGGTCAAGGTATTAGTGCAGTGGGCAGGATTCAGACAACCTTTTTTCAATTTCTGCTATTGACTCCCTGTATGACCTGAGGTAGGTCCCTCACTTCTCTCTGTCTTCTATTTCTATCTGTAAAATAAGGGTAAGTGTATTTCTTTCCCCTTTTCTACTCTGTTTGTCAGCTCTTTAAGCCTTGGCATTAGGTGTGGATGCAAACACACCCACACCTATGGCTCTCAGAGTAGAATGACAGGAATGCAAATTTATAAGACTCTATCTGAGCTTCAAAATCAGCACAGTTTATCTGCTCTCTATTTCTGATTGTTTTCCTTATTTGTATCCTTCTTTATCCATTAAAAACTGTGATTTTTAAAACAGCAAACTGGCTATGAGCCCATAAGTATAGAGAAGGTATTTGTGATAATCTTAAGCCGCTTTCAGACCACTGAAGATGGGAAGAACCTTCCCAGCAGCAGGTTCACTTGTAACTGCAGCTTTGGGTAAGGACTTTCTTTAGGAGAGTCTTGCTGGCCAGTGTTTGCCACAAGGCACTGGACTGCGGGGATCACAGGCTGGTCTGGCATTGCATTCCCTGTCATCCTCAAAGGTACTGTAAGAAAATGTAGCAGGAAAGGGTATGCTATTTAAATTCACAGCAGTAACAGCAGTAAAATGTTTAAATGTCCCCATGAACCAGCATCTTAATATCCTGTCAATGCTACTTCTCTCACACCCCTGCTGTATCTGAGAGGAGCAATCAGAGAGGCGCGGATTTCCGCAGCAAAGCTGGCCAAGGACGTGTTTTCCCCCGGCCAAATCCCACCTCCTTCTTGCAGTTCATCACCCCTCAGCTGTGTTGATACAACAGTTTATTATTAACATTATTTTCAGACGGTTCATTTCAGGAATCCAGGCTAGGGCTCAGCCCCACAGTCCTGGTGGCGCAAGCGAGGTGTGTCGGACGCGGGGTCGGAGGCGACTGCAGCTGGGGACCAGGGGCTTGTGAGGCTGGGCTTGCTGCTTGCCAGGGTGCAGTGCAATGACCCAGGTCTCACTGCGTGCAGCCTGATGTCCTGTTTGCTGCATGGGAATGAGCGTGTGTGCTTTCCTGAGAAGCTGTGTGCGTAGTGAGCTCCTGAGGTTTTCATGGCACAGCATTCCTTGGGAGAATGTGCTAATTCAAGTGTTCTGTCTCACAGTATGTAGGAGTTGGAGTCAGTGCTGGGAAATATAAAACTTGTGGCACACTGTGATAATGGGGGCATTTAACACAGACCACTGAGAAATCATAGTCAGGGGAATCAAACAAGAAAAGCCATATGAGATGACTTTTCACCAGTTTTTGTTTTCCTTTTGTTCTTTTTAGAAGGTGAAGGAGTGGGGATGGTGGCTCAATTTCTGGCTTGTAAGGTATAATTTTAGCAATAATTTTACAATGTTTTAGGTATAATTTAGATCTTGCTAAAACATTGTTGAACCTCATTGCACCCGAGTTACCTAAATTGACTCCAATTTGCATGCTTGTGCAGAAGCTTATGCTAGGTAGGAGCAGAGCATTTATGGTCTCCAGATGGCAGCTGTTTTGATATATGAAGGTCACATCTTTTTAGATCCATTTGTTTTGTATCCATAGACAAACTGGTTGAGACCTGAGGCTTCTTGGAATCAGAATGAATGGATAATGAATAAGGGAACCTCCATTTCCATGCAGGAAAAGTAGGCTGTGAACTGCCAAGGATACACCTATTGATCAACAGATTGGCCAATTCCAGCAAGCACTTTTTAAATCAGGAAAATAAAGCCATACCTAGGGATACATGCTATGAAAATTACCATCAGAGGGAGGAAGGAATTAACTTCACAAGGAGAATACTGATAAATATATTCTTCCCAACAAAAGCTGTGGAGATAATCCCATTAACAACCTTCTGTTTCTGCTTCTCTTAGTATTAATTTTCTCTTTCTTAGTTGAAAATTTAGGAGAGCATTTAATCTCCTACAAATTATATAGAATTTTATGCCTATTTGTCTACTTACTTCCATTAGCAAGGTTGGAAAGAACTTTTATGTCATTAATCCCAGGCTTGTAGGCTTGATTTGGCTATTGTGAACAGAGTAACTTCCAGAATCTATTTGAAAATGTACTTATCCATGCTTTTTTTGAACAGAAAAATTTCTCAGCTTTTTGAAAATGGTGTGCATAACACCCAGCTTCAATCTCACAGGTGGAACATGGGGACTTAAAGTGACAGAATCAAAGCCCAGGAGAAAAGAGCAGAACAAGGCTGGATTCTCAGAACTGACTAATAATAAGAGGGGCCTAGGAGATCTGGCTTTCAGCTAGCTTTGACTGTCTAACCTCTGAAGATTTAGAAGCATTTAAGATGTCTCAAACCTGAGCCAAAATTATCTTCAGTCTGAAGTTTGCTCATTGACTGCTCTCCTCTCTTTGGGCTGATGACTTCATTTGTCCCACAGGTCCTTTAACAATGCATTTCCATATCGTGCCTTTGGTCCTTTCATCTCGCCTCATTTCCTGAGAGTGCTAAACTACTTGGAATTCCTTTCTTTTTCCAGTTTGAGAGTTCAAAGTATGGATTTGTAGCAAATTATTCCTGATGAGTGGTTTCATTAAAAGAACAGAAGGGAAATTGTTCTAAAAACCTTCTGTGTTGAAGAGAAGAGGAATAGTGAATTAAAGTACAGCCTCACACAACACTGAGGACTTCCCAGAACTGTAATGCATTGTTTTCTGTAGAATTAAGTGGATGGTTTGGACATGCTGCTCCACCTCTTTGTTGCTGAAATTAAGATGAGCTCCACTACCTAACACAGTGCCCTTCCCTGTTCACAGTGGGGATTTTCCAGGGTGGTAACAGTGGTTCACTACAAATGGGACAATTTCTCCACAAAGATCATAGACATAGAGATAGAATTTCAGTTCATCTCAAGCCGAAGAGATTCATTTAGAGATTATTTGTACAAGAAAATGCAGTATTTTCATGCATTTTAGTTGCTGAACGTCCAGTACGGTTTCTTCCGAGATCCCTGGGGAATTGTAGCTGTACACCAATCAGTAAACACAGTGGGACTTGCTACGCCTGTGATGCCATCAGCCATTGTCTTGATGAAAGACACATAGTCTTGTGAAGATTTTCAAATTATTATTTAGATAGGGTCAGATTAATTCTAATGTATCTAGAAGGTAAGACTGAACTGGGAGAGTCTGGGATGTATAAAGCTTAGAAGAAAGGAGAGAACCTATCTGTCAATGGGTCAGACCCTCAGAGAAGTCAAAAAAAGGGTTGTTAATAACGGATTTTCATGAGTTAACCTTTTATCTTGTCCTTTTCAAAATACTGTCCTGTAACATGAGTTATGTGCTACGAGATAATTTTCCTAAAGTGGTTGCAGTACACACCAAAGATAGCTGTGCTCTTTGTCTGGACTATCATTTTAGAATACACTTTAACTACATCTTCTGTAGGATATGGCCACTCTGGGAATCTCTTAGAGACACAATTCACAGCAGACAAACCATCTCTTACGTGTAGTCATGCAAAATGAAATAAAACAAGGTAAGAAGGAAGGCGTCAGCTGACTTTAAATGTATCTGAATTCCTTCTCCCAGGAGAAGGCAAAAAGGCAGTGGTTCTAATCTTGCTGTAGCTTGTACAACACTTACAGCACTGATTAACACTTGTTCACGTTCTGCCTGATTTCAGTGGAAATTCCATGGGGCTTCTGGCAATTCTGAAGCCCTCAGATGAGGAATTCATGGAGGATTACCAGCTACAAGGAAAAGACAACTAGCTCAGGCAGCATTGCTTCAGCACAGAAACACAACATGACCCCATCTAGCTTTGGCTACAGCCCTGTGGTTTGTACTCGTCTGAAGGGCACAGTATGAATTTGAACCTTTTTGGGCCAAGCAGGGCCTGACCTCTGGTTTTCCCACATTTTGCAGATGACTTCAAGAAATGGAAATTAGTCAGTGGAGGCAGCACGAGCTCAGCACCTCAGGCCAGCACTGTTTTCCACCAAGAACCTGGGCAGAGTTGAGGTGCTTTCCCATCTAACCCTGAAGTGTGAAACACTTTAGGTTGAAGACAGGCGCCTTTCTACTCCACCCAGGGAGACATCCAGCATGCAAAAGTGCTTAATGAGCTCTGGAGCCCAGGATGAAGGTGCTCACTGAATTAAATCATCTTTGGGACTATGCAGTGTAGAGAGTAAATACTGTACATCACCATCTGAGAGGCTGGCTCCTAACTTCAATTTAATCCCTATTTAGACTGCTTGAGTCTTTATGTTCTCATCCATAAAATGGATTTAACAGCATTTTCCTGCCTTTCAAGGCAGCTTGGTAAGCATACAAAGATATGTGCCTTAGCACTAATGAGCCCTTATGAGTACTGTAAATGAGAATCATCTAGATTAAAATCATACAGGGGCTTTTCTTTATTTTGCTGAAAATGAATGAATCTCTAAGGTCACTTATGAGGGGGATTTTCAGTGGAAACCTTTCTATTTTTTGTGGAGAGAGTAGGGCCAGAATCCATCAAACATAAGGGTGCATGTATAAATATGCATAGAGAAGTCCAACATTTTCACCCTGAGGCAGTACTGTATAAAATATTTTATTGTATCTTATTTTGGTTTATTTTATATTTTACTTTTTTCACAGCAAGAAGTGTCTAGTAGAGTCAGCTGCACTAGGGAGAGACCCAATGCCTCAGATTGCTGCCTGTGGGCTTTGGTTCCCAAAAGTGATGGAATAATTCCACAGAAAGAGAAAGTTGAATGAGAGAAGAAAAAAAATCTGTGTTTTGTACACAAATTATTTAATCCAAACCCACCAATTATTACACTACAATATGTGCTCGTAGACTTTGACTAGTGTGAAACACGGCCACATCTACTTTTTGGACAGAATGTATTTGTTGTACAGAAGAAGGGGCAAGCATGAGTTTGAACAGCATATGTAAGAGCAGAGGTGCAGAGGAGCCATTCCTCTCACTCCTGCTTTGTCTTTTGCTCTTTACTCATGTGTGTATCCCTCCCTTGCTATGCTTGTGCCTGGTACTTGTGCCTGGTCAAAGGAATAAATTCATTTGTGGCAGGATCAGAAAGCCCTAACTCCAATAAAGAGAGGAATATCATGGTGTAAAATGACTTGAACTTTAAATTGTTACTTAGGCTTGAATCTAATGGATTTTATTGCTTGAAATTAGAAATTGAACATAGTACTCTCTTCTTGGTTGTTTTTTGTTTGGTTGGTTTCTGGTTTGTTTTGGGGGTTTGTTTTGCTGGTTGGTTTGTTTGGTTTGTTTTTTTGGTGGTTTTGTTGTTTTGGGGTTTGGTGTTGTTTTGTTGGTTTGGGTTTTGTTTGTTTTTTCCTCAGGTGTTGGAAATATCTTTTGGAGCATCCTCTGCTGTTTATCACAAAACCAGTTGCAGAGCTGAAATACGTGAGAGGTACAAGGCAAAATGAACAGAGATTGTCATCCTTTCTGGTTTGTCTCTTCCTGTGGGATCTCTGAGGTTCCCTTGCAGCAACACCAACCGTGTGTGATTACAGTGAGTATGATTATGTTTGGATGCTTAGTACCAATTTCCAAGCTGAAGACTATGATTTTATTGTGTATTATTTATAAAGTTCCTGCTAGGCCTAATGCTTGCTTCATGAGAGATCACTGTTGAATATTTGAACTGAACCTGTCTCATTCCACTTAACAACCCACTTTATCAGCACACAGCCCACAGTAATGCTGAACACACTTCCCAACAGGATATATTTTAACTGTTCCATTACTTTATCAAAAGACTGGCCCTCCTTGTTGGTAAATACCTTCTTATACCTTGCTCTGTGTGCACCACCTGACAAGAGGGTCAGGGTTTCCTGCATGCAGTTCAATGTTATTTCACCACCAGCATGTCACTCTGGAAACTTTGGACTATTCTGAGTTTTCCAAGTCAGCAATTGGATCATGTTTATTTAGAGCTGGCTGTGCAAATGTATTGATTTGTAGCCTGTTATTGTTTTGTGCCTTGTATTTATGTGGCACTAATGGACTGAAAGTATTTCAAAACGGAAGGGGATTAAAATATAGAGCTTTTTCTCTGAGCAAATGTAGGGAATATTATAAATTGAAATCTGTTCTAAAATGTGAATTTACAGCATTTATATACTGTTATTTTAAAGCTAGAGATATTGTTCCATCCAGTAATTGAGTACAAAGCCATGAAAATAGTAGAAAGAAATGAAGGTACAGAGAGGAAACAATGAAGCTGGCAACACAAACCCTTGTCAAATGTGAGGAATGAGCTTTGAAATAAGCTCTGACTTTGCCTCAGCACCACTTGCTTGGTCTCATAATCTCAACCCCCAGCCAGATGTCACCATATGGCCGGTGACAACTTTCAATTAAAGGCCTATGGTGTTTATCATCTCCTTTTACATATGGACAGAAAGCAGTTCTGTGACCTGTCCATTGCACCCAAGAGGTTTGTGCTCCTTCTTTAAAGGATGTTTATGCCAAGACCCACCCCCATCCTTGGTGCTGTAAGTTTCCAAGCTCAGTTTTAGTGTTTTGAACCTTTGATCAGCCACTGCCCGCTCGGAAAACTGGACCAAGCCTGCATCTCCTGCAGTCCCTAGGGTGGGTCTTGGAGAAGCTTAGGGCTCAACACTTGACAGCGCTGAAAATGTCACTGTGCAGTGGATTCAAGCCTCACAGCTGCTTTGCCTGCCCACTTCTGCAAGGGGCATTTTCAGAACACGGCTACACAAATGTGAATGCTGTGTTGAGCATCTCAGCCATGGAGCAAGGAACTCACTGCATTGTGACAGCACCAGTCACACCAAGGAGTCCTGGCACCCTTAAGGTATGAGGGACACATGCTAATGATCCAATCAGATGCTCATCCTTGAGATTGCATAATGATTATACAACAAATTTGATTATAGGAGTTACTATGTGTTTTAAGTTAACTTTTCTGCATGGCTGAGCTTTCCCAGTAATCCTATACAGTGCCTGTATCCAAGGCACCATTCTGTGGTTTCTTGCAAATCCCTGCAAAGCGATTACTGTCCTTTCTACATATTCTGGAATTGTCAGTTTCAGGTGCAATTAAAGTAAAATTGCTTTCAGTAGGTACTTGGCTATGATGACTTTTGCTGGTCATAATTCTCTCTACACTATGTTGTTTCTTCAGATAAAAATTATATTTCTCTTGTGCCCTGGAATCTCAAGCTCATTTTTGACCCAAAGTATCCTCAGAGAGTTGTAAAACTAAGATGTTATAACTGCACATTACCTAGTAATGAACATTGTGAGAGTCACGCCAGGAAGATGAAGACAAGAGGTATGAATTAATGTTTTAATAATCTTCCTCAGATCAGTACAAGTCATACAGGCAAGGATCCCAGTAACTGCTGGTGAGCAATGCAGCTCCTCCAGTATGGTCTGATCTTGCTGTATAACTCTCCAAGGAAATGGTACTCAGTCTCTGCAGAGACAGATGGCCACTCAGCTACCAGTGAAGTTTTGACCTTGTCCCAGCACGATGGTGCAACTGCGTACTTTGGACAGAATGCTGCTAACAGTGCCACAGCTTTTGCTGAAGGAGTAGGAAGCTCATTCGTTTATTTTTACTTCTATTTAATCCTAGGCTGTGCAAGACATTCTTTTGTACTGATCCATGGTGTCATCCATTTTTATAAGGGAAAGCAAAGGCCTGTTCCATTTCAGACTAAGGTTTGAATTGAAACACAGCTGTAAATCTTGCCACTTGGTTGTACAGGGCCAGGACAGGAAACTTGGGGAAGCAGCATCTCTGAGTGCACCATGCTGGGGTTATCCTTCTCCAGCACAGGAGCCGACCAGTATGAGACATTTTGCAGACCTGCACAATGCCAGTCTTCCCACACATCCATGTGTGCTGCCACTCAAGATCTGCTGGGATTCTTCCATGGTTCAAACAACCAGAACGGTGTATTGTTCTTGCATTTTAGAATACAAAGGATCTCCAACGACAGTGCAAAGACTCTATTTCTCAAAGCAGAAACCCTAAACAGTACAGAACTATATCCTAGAGAAATAGGTTTAATAGATTAAGAGGCTGTCTTCTGGTACTGTGCAAGGTGTTGGACTCGCCTGAATCATTCCTTGAAACAGCTTTTCTCTGGGAAAAACACCTTGTCTGGTTTTAAAGATTTTGTTCAATGGTGGAGAACATAGTACAAATCTTGTTTACTTGTTTCTGTGTTTACTTACATTCTCTGTTAAAAATACGACACTTCTCTATGCTGAACTGGTCTAGATTTAACAGCCAGCCAGCCTTGCTAAAGCTTTGTCTATGGATGGAAAACTTTCTCTTTATTTTCTAATTTCTGCTCCTTGTTAGGTTCCCACAGTCAGTGTTCATGACAATACACAGTGGGTTTGTGATGAGATTGCACTGTTAGGGATGTACTACTAACCAGGCTTTTCAAAGACACTTAGCATCACCCTTTTGGCTCTTCTTGGAACTATATCAAATTTTTCAGCACCAGTTTGATAAGGTTTACTGAAAAGGACAGTACAGCCCCAGATGGTTTCCCACCCAGTGCATTCAAAAGTGGCAACAACTTCCATGTGTGTTACTATAAATACAGCAACAAACACTTAAAAGGAATTAATTTTATATTTTTAAGCGCCTGATTGCTGTGAGCTGGTAATGCCACAGAAGTAGTGCTCAGAAAAGCCAGTGTGCCTGAGTTGACCCTATTTCTCCATTTGGTTGGTCCAGAAAATATGGTTCAGTACAAAAGGGAGTACATTTGCAGTGACTTTACCAGATACAGTTTTCTCAGATATCAGTAAACCAGAAAACTGGGAACACGGGGAAGTTAGTAGAGAAACTGTTATCACTGCAGCCTCCTTTGTTTTATCTAATATACCCTCTTGATATGTTCTGTGTTCAGAGCTACCTTCCAGTTCGTCAGTCACCATTAGTCCAGCTCCTGGTTGTTGGGTGTTTAAAAAAGTCAGTTAACCAATAAAAACCTGAGCCAAGCTCTAAACGAGCATCTGGCTGTGGTTGTTTGGATGTGTCTGTGAGTAATGCCAAGCTACAGGAAAGCCAAGCCAGTATTCAGACATCAGTTTTTGGAAATGGGTTTTGTTGTGTTATTTATCTTCTGTATTAACGGAGAGGGCCTGGCTTTTGTTTTTTAACCTTGTTGTTTCAATGCCAGAACAGTAGAAATATAACCCAAGTTAAAACAATAGCTCTTAAAAGATGTGATACTTTTTTTCATCCCCTGTTTAGTAAGCAGCCTTGGTAGTGTCATTTCATATAAAGAACTGCAAAGTCACAAGGTCCAGAAATACAATAATTCCAGGAATGACAAAAAAAATGGCCTGCTTTGTCTTTTTATTGACTATAACTGTGGTGAAAAAGGCCATTCTGCATCCTCAGCCGTAGCTAGTTAATTACTTTCTGTTGTTTTTTTGTAGATGTTTCTAACCAACATTAAGTAAAATGTACATTGTGGAACAAACCATCCATACAGTATATGCCATAATTACTGTTTAGCAATTTCACACTAGCAAAAATTTATTAAAACTTCACGACTCATTAATAGTAAGTGATCATAATCGCTTAATAGAAAAGGAAACTGAGCTAATGATAGAAGTGCTGATTAATGTTTTTGACCTTAAGACAGGAAGTCAAGTGAAATTAATGTCACTGGGTGTTGAAAGTTAAGTTATTGTCGAGTGTAATCAAAAGAGAAACCCCACAACTACATGAATTTTGTGTTCTTCATGAGAAAACTATTGCTTTTCTATACTCCTGGGCATTTTTAAAAATCTCACTGCCACATTTCAAGTAACAAGATTGACCCATTTATTACAAAAGCCAGTTAAAAAAAAGGAAGTTACATAGATAGATAGATAGGTACAGTCACTTCAGGAGGAGATATCACAGAAATACTTAATATGCTGGCAACCAAGCAGCATTATATGTAGCTATTTATCTCTCTTTTTCTGGTGAACAGCATTCCTTTTATGAGCTAAGGTTAAATATTTTTCAAGAGAATAACAGTCCAGCTGACCAGTGAGTTACCTAATCACACATCAGATGCTTGGGCACCTCTGGAGCTGACAGGAGGACTGTCTTTGCAGCCAGCTGTGTGCCTGGAAAGCATCAGCCTCGGCTCTGCATCTGGCTGCCTCTGATGCCCACTGGGGCTGTCACAAGTGGTGGCATTTGAGGTGCAGCAGGCACTGGACTGCACCAGGAGGTCTTGTGGCCAAGCTCAGGCAGGATTAACGTGGCAGTGTAGCATCTATGCGAGGGTCCCAATCCCTGAGGTAACTCAGGTACTGGGTTGTAAATGGAAATGACTCCAACTTCAGCTGTAAGTATTTTTTATGTGTGCTCTTTTTTCATTCTTTTGAAATGAGACATTACTTGAAAGCAGGATCGCCAGAACATACTTGTTCTTAATTATGCCACAGCCCTGTGTGTAACGTTTCAAGGTGAAGGATATGGAGCTTCTCACATATTGGCCTAATCCTGTCCCAGAAAAAAGGTTGAATGGAGATGCCTCAGCCTTTCACCCAAGAAGGCAAACTTCTTTCTACACATTAACCCAGGTTGTGAGTACTCTAAAACTCAGTTTGAGTAACATTTTCTAGATTGTTCAACAACTCCCATGATGGGCAGAGAGGGAGGGACAGCTTCTTCCAAGTATGAGCAGAAACCTGGCTACATGTTTGTGAGCTTTATGTTCATTTGACATCAGTCAAAGTCACAGAGGGAAGGACAATCCCTTTCTAATAATGTCACTCAATATTTAGCCTACCTACATTTGTATTAATAATAAAGCCCTCAGGCAGTGAGTTATGTGCAGCCATTGATCTGCTCAAAACAGCACTGAAGTATTGACAAATACTGTTTTGAAGACAAATAAAAGTTAAACTGTATTTATATCCACCAGATTCTGACCTCTGACAAACAAGCAAATGTGACTTCACAGCCAGGTTAATGCTACCTTTGAGCCTCTCCAAACCAGAATGAAGCCAGCAGTGGATTGGTGAATGCAGATTTATATTTAGATTTTTGTTTTTATACTTTTATATCTGTGTGTGTACTTTGTGGGAGACTGCTTCCACCTGCTTCTCTTGAAGATTTTTGTGTTAACATCTCTTCTGAACGCAAGAGGGATGTGGCACACTTGCAAACCTAGAGATAAATACCATCTGTTTAGTTAACCTCACTGAGAATATTGGTGGAATGTTGTTCTTTTTTAAAAACATATATACAAGAGCAATTCAGAGACTTGAATTGCAGGTCCTTCCAAAGCAATTGACTACAAGACTTTATTTTATAATGCTACAAAGCATAAATGCATTTTTTCTTAAAGACTCTGTGAACTAAGCTTTCTACCTCAGAGCAAAAGATTTTCTAGCATCCTCTTTGGTGGAAAGAAACCCGACAGCAACCAATCCAAAAAACCTTCTGCACAATTACTATGGAGCAACATTTCCCAGTCCCTATTTTGGCTTTTTCCTCGCTGTTGCTCTGCAGTTTTCGGTAATTAATACAGATAAAAAATTTTGGCGATGCAGAATTAGGGGGTGTAATTTGTATTCAGAGCCAAAAAAGACATGCATCTCACCAGAACAACTGAGTTTATTGTTACCAAAAAATGGTTTCAGGAAATCGTACTTCTGTCTCTGAACGCAAACCAGAACTCAGCATGAAGCAGACAATAACAGAGACAGGGTTTTCTGCCAACACACAGGAGCACTGCAAGTGTCGGGGCAGGCTGATTGCTTGGGCAGAGTGTTTTGGAGAGCTCTAAGAGCATGCTTGGAAAATGGTTAAGGATCACCTTTCAAAATCCCTTTCCTATGCAGCTTAGAACTCTGCTGATTTAATGGCACACTGGAAATGCATCTCCAAGAAAACTCCAAGTGCGAAGGTGTCAAATTTGCCCCCTCTAACCTGTCCATCATTGTCCATGCTTTTGAAGACACCAAACTTTTCATCTGCTTACCAGGGTGTCATTTAAAATGTCTGTGCACAACTCTACCCATTTAACTGAAATTATTCTATAAATGCCATTTAAAGCGGACAACCCCACTTCTCTGGGCGTCACTAGACCTTCCCAACACTCCTAAAGGAAGTCAGCCAGACTGCCCAGTGTGACGAGCACTGCTCAACATGTGACAGCCAGGACAGTGGAGAGAGAGCTCAGTTTCTTCATGAGGACGCTGGTGCCCTCTCTCATGCCAAGAGGTGGATGCTAGGAGGCATCATTCTTTATTAACAGCATAACCTATGCATGTGGAAGAAGGGCAGTGTGATACAATGGCTCCTGTTTGTGCACCTTCTCAGCAGTCCCTTGGTACCAACTCACCCAGCCTTTGTCCAGGAAAAGCAGCCCTCCTGCCGTGATCTCTCAGCCCGGAGCGAAATTGCCAAAAGCAGCCAATGTGTGAACAGTAACAATTAAAAGCAAGAACCCGCCAACCCTAAATCAACAAAGCAAAACCTAAAAATCAAACCCACAGATGAGGCACACTGAAGAATCTATCTGGTCATGCATAGCTGGCTGCTTACTGATGTCAAACACAGCTTGGTTTCATCTGTCGCAGGAGAGGCTGCTCAGCAAGTCTGTCATGGAGCTGCACCTCGAGTGGAGGCTTCACTGCTGGTCCTGCGTCCCCATTCTCCTCTTTCACAGCGCTGGAGCACAGGAGAACAAGGGAAAGGTAGAAGGAAAGTCCAGTGCTAACTCATAGTGGCAAACATTTTGGTTGCTTTTGTGCACCACATTCTCCAAACACGTCTTTGAAATGGTTAAACGCTTGGAAGATGGCACTGCAGGAGCTGAAGAACCTGCAGCACTTTATGCACAGGACTTAATAGCAGCAGAACGACTCCTAAATCCAAGCAACCTCAATAGCTGGCCCGGGAATCCAAGCTGAGCTGTTGGATGCTGCCAAACAGAATGTGCTGCCTTCCCCTCCCACCTCCTGAAACACAGATCATCTGGGCAGCAAACGATGCCAGGACAGCTAAACATCTCCTACAGTTGCATCACCCCTGCAACTCTAGACCCTCCTGGAGCTGCCAAAGCACGATGATGATTTAGCTGGAAAAGTGTTTTCAGGCCTAATTGAACAGACCTTTCACCTTGGATTTCGTGCATCTCTACCACTCCCATCTCTCCTTCTTCCACCCTGCCCCCAAATCTTGCTACACCCTCTGAGCAACAGCAATTGAAACTGTCTGGCTTAAAATGGTGGGAGGCTCTGGCCCTTTGCTGAGCAGCAGCTTTTTCACGGGTGAGTGTGATTGCTCTTTGCTCATAATATATTCATTTGTTAAATCTCAGTTTGAACATGAGTAAATGCTGAAATCATTTTCCTGGTTTTCAATCACCAACATGAGGAAAGGTATCCTGAAAGCTTGTTTATCCATCTTCCCTTTCCTCTCCCAGCACACTCTGCATTTCCTAAAATACCCTCCTGCAAACGCTTTTGTCTTCAAAGCCTTTGCAGCTCTTCTGCTGCCATTGTGCGAAAATGGGAGCGAGCCCTTTCTTTCTGGCCTGGCAGGCTGAAGGGGTGGGGTGGGTGTGGAGGCGTCTGTGCGTGCCAGAGAGTGAACAAGCATGAATAGGGCCAGCTGGCCACTCTCGTCTCTGTCTTTCCACCATTTCCATCTGATACTGCCTGCTCATTGTAATTTTGCAGGCCACATTCACTAACACAAAAAGACTAGCGAGCAAGCAAATGAAGAGATATTTAAAGGGAAAAGCTTTATTTCTTATTTTCTTAGATCATGGTAGACTCCAAAACAACAGGGAAAAATGAGATCAACCTTGTTTTCCTTTTTTTTTTTTTTTTTTTGCCAGTCAAGCTTCCCTTTTTTTTTTTTTTTGAATAAATCAAAACAGAAGAAAAACCACCAGGAAATTGTTCTCACAAAAACATGCTTTTTAATAAAAAAAGAGAATAATGTTTATTGAGAGGGATTGTTTTCTGGATATGTACAATACTAACACAGGAGGATTATGCTAACAGAAAATGCCAAACATCATGGATTGACTTCCAAAGTGTGGACGGTCCAAAGAGCAACGTCCTCAGAGCAATGTCTAAGTAAGTCAACAGGAACAAGTGGACTGTGGTTTTGGGTTTTTTTACAACAAATTACCAGCCATTATGACTGAAGACCCGACACATAATAACCTGCAGTGAGATGTACAGAAATTCATAAGACAACATAGAATCTACACAAGAAGGTAACTGTTTGTGTAAGAATTTCCTCCAGAAAATGGAAGCATGTTCTAGACAGTTTTGGAAAAAGATAAAGAGAAAAAAAAAGGTGAAAAAAATTGCAGGAAAATACTAACATTGGATATCCTCAGATCACAGTGAATGCCAGTCTTCCTGGGTCCAAATGCTACCTGTTACCTTTATCTTCACCATTTATCTTCACTATTTCTGCTTACCCTCAATTAGTCCCTTTATCATCATGATGTAAGAAAAATTACTTTTATGTGAGCCTTCTCCTGCTATTTCCTTTTTGCTGCAGCTCTTGTCAACTTGTACTTTACACAAAAAGTGCAAAATTCAACATACCCTCGGGTGAAAGACACATACACCTACCCAGCCTGAGCAGTACTAATCACAGCTAATCATTTCAGTACTAGGTAATGCTACACAAAACATCACACAAACTCTGCCAGAGCAAAGTCAGCAGCAACAATTTTGGGGGAGGGGAGGACGTGGAGATTAATATCTGCCACCAGTTAAATTTCCCAGATGTTGGAGTGCTTTGAATTTCTCCCACTGCCTGCATTCTGGATTTATTTTTTGTTCTTACCCAGAAACAACGTAGGGTACTGGGAAGAGGTAAGAGGTTGATTTTATGCATCACTTCCCAGAGAAGGAGCAATATAAAAATCAAGACCATATTTCTCTTCCAGTTTTTACCTCCACTCAGTTTTCTTTTTAAGCAATGTGTGACTCAGCTCAGTCCAGGTTGTGCACTCCCGAGTGCCAGATACAATCCCCTGTGAGCCTTTGCTCCACCTCTAATAACCCTTACAGACATTCCTTCTGTCTTAACTTTCACTTAAAGGTTAAAGCCTTTGTCTCACCCCAAAGCATGCAGAGGACGTCACGGATAATAACCAGGTCTGGGGATGTCAGATGGAGAGCCTGTGCTACCAGCATTTAGGTCAGCATACTCCCAAAAGAACTGCTTCACTTCTCAAAAGGGGAAGTACTTTCCATGGGCTAATCCACAAAGTTGAAGAAAAAACCCATGATTTCTCTGTTTTATCCTCAGTGGGACACACATTTCTCTCTCTCAGCAGCGTGCTTTTTGCAGTACCTCCTGCTAAAATAAATGGTGGTTCCCTGAACAGTAATTTTTACATCTTCAGGCTTTCTCCTGTTTCTCCAGCTTTCTTCTGTCATATATATCCTATTCCATAAACATTACCATGAGAGGACCATGATGTTTTAATCTTATTTTGAAAATTACTCCAGAGTTTCAGTGGATTTGCTGGCTTCTGTGCTTGAAGGAGTTTACACCTCCCTGTGGTTCAATACATCTGTGGGGTTTAGCTTTTGTAGCATTTAAGCTTTGACCTAAGGACAAGTGCAGTGGCCAAAATCAACTCCTTACTCAGCTGCAGCTAGCGAGCCTGGCCTGACTTATTTGTCAGCATGTAGCTCTGACAGGTTTGTTAGCGCGGGATAAGCTTCACCCCAGCTGGACAGGCCTGAGTGATGGAGCAGACACAAAAGCTTTGGAGGACAGAAGTTTGTAAGGAGTCAAATATTTTGGTATTTTGGAAGGAGAAATTTGAAGAAAATTGGCCTTAAATCTATGACTCATTTTCTTCTGAATTCTAGGAAATTCTCCTTCTGACAGATTAAAAAACAGTGCAAAAGAATTACAATGCTGGAATCACTAGAAGCAGGTGAAAGGCGCAAAGGTTTGCGGGTTTTAATCTCGGCAACAATTAGCTCTAGTTCTATGCATGACACCAACTATTGGCACCCGAATAAGACAAAACAACAGAAACTGCTTTAACTCTGGTTAAATGTGCTCAGAGGACTCTTGTGATAGTCTGGACAGCACCAATTTCGAGTACCACAGTCTAATACCAGTAAGAAATGCTACTGAGAAATTTGTTGACTCTGTGCTCCTTTAAAATTCAGGTAATTTTTAGGCCACATATTGAATTTGTTGCTCACAATTTTATGAGTGATAAAGAGATGGACCATCTTGTAAGAGCTGCAGGAGTTGGCTTCTGACTATTGAGGTGTCCACATCTAATATGCATCTATGAAGTATAAACACTGCCTGGAGGCAAACGTAAGGGGAGAACATGAAGCAAAGGTGTGTAAAAGTCAAGATAATATGGAGTTAAAAATAGAAATTCATCATCCTTCCTGATTTTACCTCAATAATGGAGCCATCAAAATTTCCCAGAGAGAATTCTTACTCTTTTAAGAATTTACTACTTAGTGAGACTTTATCTATTTGACTGAAATTCCAAGTGGAAAAAAACATCTGAAGTATTTAAATATTTCTAATAGCTTGTAAAGAGTTTGAAAGTTTTCAACCCTATTCAGTCCCAAACTAAATTTTAAATTCCATCTGGGGAATAACAACATAATGTTTTAGCTTATTCAAGTCAAACCAGTGCTAAAGAGATAAAATGAGAACTTTCAATTTCCTCCCTGTTAAAGGTGTTCTTAGTTCAGTGGAGACGTATTCCTGATCACATCTTTTTTTCCTCAAAAGTGAATGCTATAATTAAAAAAGAAAACCCGAAAACCAGCACTGAAGCAAATCTATAAAGTTAAATACTGTGGAGTTGGACAAAATGACCTTCCAGAGTTAAAGAGAAGCTGAAATAGCCAATAATTGAAATGTCACAGGAAGAACTGGCTACTAAGAAAAAGCAAATATTTAAAGATGAGAAATATTTAACAAGTCACTGGATTAATTCCTCTGCCAAGTTCATCAGAACCAAATGTATCTCTATTTGATGTCAAGGACATCAGGTACAATCTGACTAACCTTACGGGCATAAAACAGGAGGAGGCCTCCTTAGCCCAGAAGAGTTTTAATGCAGAACATGCAGAATGCAGAACAGTTTAATGCAGAAAGAAAGAACGTCAGTGAACGTGTATTTTTCAGTGAGGTAGATCCACCTTGGTATTGAAGACAAAGAAATGCATTTTATGAAAGGAAGTTATAATTGTATGAATAACTGCTTGTGCTTCCATCTTTTACTGCTTGCTCTGAAGGAGCTGCTGTTGCAGCAGAATCCAGCACTTTTATTAGAAGCTAAGTATGAGATACTCCTGCCATGTGACATACATAAGATTTATGTCCCTTCAGGGAGCTGTTCTGAGTTTTGCTCTTCTCCTTCACTGGTTTCTCACCATCTTTACTCCATGGAAATATCATAGTGATTAGCCAACAATCGCAAATTTTAATTAAATTGAGATTTCAAGGTGATTCCTGCTCTGTTTTCTTAATCTCCAGCCTAATTGCACAGGCTTAGAAGAAGTAGATACTTTCATGTTTTCAGTCTACTGATTCGAACTGCAAGAAATTGTGAACACTCATATTCAAAATGCTGGGTCTTAGACGGACATCATTTCCTTGGGGGGCAAAAAAAAAAAAGAAGAAAGCCTGGGAATAGGTCTCCAGACAAAGTCAGTCATGCTTTGAAATTATTAAGAATTCCAGTTCCTCCGAGTTTTTCCTCCTGGCACAGTGGGAATGAAGCAGCGCAACGGGAAGTGGCCAGTGGAGAGACAGATGGACAGCTCCTGCTCAGGGCTCAGCACCTCATCCCCACCCACTCTGAAGGAGCTGGGATCTCAGGGAGCCCGGGCAGTGGAGCAAGGGCTGCACCACTCCCCACCGACCAAATCCCTGCACGGTCACTCCGTGGGGCTGCTGCCCGCTGGTGGTGTCACCACCCGCACTGGGGCGAGGGAAACCCTCAGCTGCTGTTATTTCTGCCAGTATCTGCAAGGTTCACCTTCAGTGCCTTTTTCACTGGAACAGCTTGTGGGATTAAGAGTTACGTTGACAACTGCAAAACCTCAGCCATATATTTCAGTTCAGGCTGAATTTTACCTTTGTGTGCTCCACTTTTAAAAAGAAGCATAAACATGCTATTAATAATACTAATGACAATGGCTGCTCCAGTACAAGATGATTTGGATATGTTTATGGTAGCCCATGATTTAATTTACACACAACTGAACTAGTTAGATTTACAACTGGAACAGTAGATCATCTCTATTTACATCTTTACTTGGGCAGTCTCTATATACTGTTATATGGATAAAATGAATCTTTTAAAGGACTACATAAAACCCAGCCTAAGCTTGCTCATTAAGCACTCAACACATGATATTTTAGTGACTGAAAGGGGAAAAAAATTAAACAATTTGCATAATTCAGTACTGCAGCAAATGACTGCATTGACAAGGTCACCATGCCAAACTGACATCATCCACACCACAACCAACTTCAAAAAATCCTCCAGTGTTTGCATGGTGATGCCTATAAAGTGTCAGACTCCTAAGGGTACTTCTTTCCTTTCTGCCTGTTTAATAAGCAATTTAATTTTTTAAATTAGGACTTCAGTATACTTCTAATTTACAGGACAAAAAGTTTAAGGGCTCCGCTGAGCTCGTTCGGCTACCTGTAAAACCCACCATTTTTTCCTCTACTATATATGAATTTTATTTCCAAGGGTAACTCTCACTGACTCAGATAATCAGCAGTTTCTTTTGTAATTAGAAGCTGTAAATGGGTTGTTATTTACAGGATAAGTGATCAATAGTTTTTATTCTTGATCAGACAGTGTCAAAGCTCTAATAATTGCTATTAAATGTAAGACAGATATTGTAACCAAATCAAATATTAAAAAAATCTTCAAAAAGTATATACTATACTGGGAGATTATTAAAATTCCCCATACTGCCTAAAATCTTTAATGTGCTGAATAGAAATGATATTTTAAAGAAAGCTTTGTGGATCAAAGATGGATTTAATAATCATAATGTTTAGGAATTTGTTTTGAAAATATTTTTAATTGGATAATGTCAGACTTCTGAATTACAATGCTATGTTCATTATCATTTCAATAGGTTATACTATCAACTCCTTTAGACATAAAAGAATTTGATTCATTTTAAAAATCATGAATCTCATAATCTTTTTTCTGCTGCCACTGGTTTTCAATAATTTGAATATCTTCTACAAGAAGAGCAACAGGAACCACATGGGCTTTGCTGGTAATGATGGTCTATATATCTCTTCTCTGAAAGCAGCTCTGCTGCCTTTGAAAGTAATTTGCAGTTTCTTATCAACACAGAATTAAAAAGTAATATTGTCTAATTTGTGACATCCAGTGGCACAGAATACTGTAGGATTCTATCACATACAAATCGCTTTGAAACCTATATTATGTGACCATAATCAAGAGTACATAAATGAATTTCAAAATTTATGAAAGTGTTTATTATTAGCCAAGAAAAATCTCAAAAGATGAACTTGTCAATAGGTTTAATAATGTCTTAGCAAGATGTGTATTTTGCACACTCAAACCTCAGTGCAGTTATAAAATAGTAATTTGTACTTTATAGTTGTATTGCAAATAACTGATCTGGACATTTCAGAGCGGGACACGGCATAACTCTGTAAGTCTCAGAGTAAATCCATACATGCAACATGATGAACTCCTTGCTTGCAGATCTTCTACTTCCAATAGGAACAGAAACTGATTACTGTTGATCACTTAGACATAACTGCTTGTAACAGTCAACAAGCCATCACAGTAAGGTATAAAGACAGCCCTTAGGAGAAATGCTGCCTGTCTGATGACATTTAAAGCTTTAAAGAATTCCTTCTAGATACTGCAGGAAATCATCATGAGCCAGCACAGGCTGCCAATGTCACCGAGTGAGATCCAAGTGATTAAATCATGTATACAGGTAATACTGCCATCCAAACCACTAAATTAATTTATGGAGCTGGTCTTGCAAACAGTTCATCACGTCAGCAATGCCAAGGTCTGCGGTAGGAACTACCAGGGTGACATAAGCCTGTCACATGGGTACAGGTTATGATGCTGCCTTGTAACTGGATAAACCATCCTTTAGTGTGGATTTTAGCAGTTCTAAGAAATAAAACACAGTTTAAATGATATCCTACTACCTCTTGTCCCTCTACAGTGTTTTGATAAGAGAAGTAAGGCAGGAAGTTCCTGCAGCTTTTTGATCTGACATTATCAGGTATGTATAAACAGATGGTGATGTTTTAGTAGAGCAAATAAATTGTATGTCATTCTTTTATTAAACAAAGAGTAAAATAACTGGACTATATTATCACAATGGAAGCATAGAAGACCATAGACTGTACAGCTGAAACCCTGTAGCAAAATTTGTTCCTCATATTTAAAGAAATGTATCTTTATCAAGCTTTCACAATGGCTGCTTCTTGCTAATTTAAAGAATCTTCACTCTTGTTAAGGCTAGATGATTATAATTAAAAGATAAATGTACTGTTAGAAGGTTCTACGCCACACTATTTTTATGAGAATTTAACAGAAAGACATACATTATACCTGTATGTGAATTATAATGGCTTCTCAGCAGGGAACGCAGAATCACTTACAGTACATAAACATTTAAAGAGGAAAATGCTAACACACTGAAAGAGTTTAACATCAGTAGCGGTTTATCAAATGAAGAAGTTTCATAAAGTCCACTCTCTGGGAGAACATTCACCATTAGACAAAAGCCTGGCATCCTTGATAGTCTGAAGTTCAATCAATTTGAAAACCAAAACCATTCAATGAGATAAACAAGATCTTAAGAAAACTGTCATCTTCTTTCTCAGGTAAAAGCCAGAATTAAAATAATAATTATTAAAATAATCCAACCAGGTTGCTTTACAGGCAAATTTACACACTGTCTCTTTAAAACACCGCATGCCCAAAAGCCTTTTGGGTTTGGAATGTAGCACTGCACCAAGTATTTCACAAAGCCTCTAAATATCACAAGAAGCTTTTTTTAGAGAGAAAAAAAATAAAATTCCAGCTGAGACTGTTCTAGCAGGAGTGCCTCAGCTTAGCTCTCAGACCTGGAATTCCAGATAGACAATAGAGGACAGCAAACAGATTTTTTTTTTGAATTTTTTTTTTTTTTAACACGTCCTTTTGTAATGCGGCTACAAGACTGATGAGCTTAGGGACAAAGAGAGTGAGAGTGCAAGTGTCATCAGGGTGAGCTGTGTGCTTAGATAGAAGCTGGTAGGAAGAGCCAGGGAATTCTCCGCAGATATGTGACTGGTGGAGACTCCCACTGTGTTGTCCTTCCCGAGAGCATTCTGCAAGACACAACACCTGCCTTGGTCACCATCACACATTTTCACTGCAAAGCATTTAAGTCTACATCATGAAATTCATCTCTTGGTTGTTCACGTCCCACCCTCCACTGATACCTATACATCAATCTCATAAAAGGAAAGATAAAAAGGGCATCAAAACAGATGTCAAAATGACAGTATTTTAAAATTAGCTAACATCAGTACCTCACACTTCAAAAAAGAGAAGAAAGTATTACAAAATGCTTACTTTAGCAATGCTTCCATGTGTAAAAGTATGGGGGTTTTTTAGGGATCTGTGTTTATCATGCCAGTTTATTTTATAACAGCAAAAGCAAGAACCCCAGAGAAAATGCACCTTCTGGGCAGTCAACAGAACAACTCTGTTTTATAAGTTATTTCTGGATAAATAAATAAATAAATAAATAAATAAATAAATACATAAATAAATAAATGAAAT
>VYZQ01012734.1:0-44107 GCA_013400655.1 Mystacornis crossleyi | reverse complement strand
ACCTCCAGGTGTGCCCGGGCAGGGGCTGCTGCCCAGGTGCGCCAGGACAGGCAGCATTCCCTGTGCCGGCTCCCCGCCGGAGAGTCCCCTCCACTGCAGTCACACACCAGGACAGTGAGCGGCCAGGACTCTGCTAAGGGAGCCTCCGCAGCCAAAAGCGGAGTTGCAGGAGGGCAGCTCAGCAGGGATGCTCCCTGCATTGCTCGGCAGGAGGGCAGCTCAGCAGGGATGCTCCCTGCATCGCTCGGCCTCCTGAGACTCCCAGCTCGGAGCTCTGGGAGGGTGGAAAGGATTAAGCAAACGAGGTCAGGCGCTGCCTCCGCGCTCCGGCAGCAGGACCAGGGGTGCTGCTCTGTGCTTCTGCAGCTGGAAGGGAAGATCAGGCAAGCTTGCCTGAACACCAGTCTGCACAGGGCCCTGAGCGCTCAGCACGACAGGAAACTTCCCTTCGTGCTATGCCAACCTTGAGCAACTGGTATTACTGCTGGTTTTCTGAGCACCGAGCTCACTCATAAATTTTAAAAGGGAAGGCAAGGGAACGACCATGAACATCTGCTTATTGTTAAGTGCCTAAAAATGTCCAGGACTTCATATTAACAATACGTGTATGCACTTGTGTATTGTCAGTACTGGCATGGTTACCCAGAGAAAAATAACACAGGGAGCCTTAAAAGGGTGAAAACACTTCAGGTAAAAAGTGACTCTTGCCGCAGTTACAGAGAGGCAAAAGCAGAGGCTACAATAAAGTCACAGCGAAGCAACCTTGCACAGAAAGGTACAAGAAACCAGTTATCTGAGCAGCCACCCCACAGCCATGCCCTCCCTCCCTCTGTTTAGTTTGCACATTTCAAGCCCAATGTATTTATTTCCACGTTTGTGTGGTGGTGTACCCAAGTCCCACTAAATCATGGCATGATGCAGAGGCTGGTTCTTTTCTTTTAAAGTAAGCCCCTCTTGAACAGCTGTGATTTGGATTAATTAGTGAATTTTGCATTTTTGGCACAATCTGCTCTCCAGAAGTGCCACTGAAATAAAAAATTAAAGCATTCTCTCCCTTCTCTAATCCTGTAGCTGAATTTTGCAGGTGCACAGATGTATCCCCAGAACTGGCAGGGCTGCAATTGTAGTGAACGTGCTGCAGTACTTGTCTCAGTTCTTTTCTAGCACTGACAATACCATTTAGAATAAAAATATAGAAAACTTTTTTTTTTTTAAATAGTTAATCAAATCTAGCAAGGTGAGTATTAAAAAAAAAAAAAAACCCAAAAACACCAGGTCATGGTATATTGTGGCTTTGATAGGCAGCTCTTCCTCAAGAATTCAGCTAGAACCACACACATAACATGAAAATTTTCACCCAAATAATTAATGTTTTGGATTTTTTTGATATGAAATGTAAGACAACTTCAACTTTAAGCACAGCTGCTAGCAATGTCCATGACAGCCTATTTTTATTTTCATTAGAATAAAAGCCTTTAAAAGTCTGTAGAAAGGTGTTCAAATTCACTGCTAGAATTCCTGTTCAATAAATTCTGATAGCGTTTTAACTTCCAAAAGTGAATTAATATCATACTTTGGTCTACTGCCATTTTATTTTCTAAGAAAAGTGTATTTTTCAACATATTTATGTAATGACTGAAAAAAAAATATCCAACTGGTCTCATCCACAGATCTCCATTAGCTATGCTAGACCTTGGTTTGTCCTGTCAGCTTCCTAAATGTTATTAAAAGGCCCTTGCAAAATGGGTCTTAAAACTCAATACTTACGAGAGACTTTGATGTAGCATCCAACATTCATTCTCCCCTTGATGAAGTGAGTGAAGGAGAGAAAAATCACCCCTTCTCAGAAATACTATCAGTGAAACCCTGACAGTAATTCTCTTTAATGGCCTATCCTACAGTGGACCATACTTAAATGGATGGTATTAGAGTGGCCTTCCTCATATCCCTGATTTACACATGAACGATGCTCCCACAAACAGCCACACTGTAATTAATGAAGCTATTCAAAAAAGCAGAGAAACTCTTGTAAGAGATCTCTGCAGGATCATGACATTATTAGAAAGGTGCCTTTTTTTTTACTGCCCTGATCCCACCACACCAACAGGAATTTCTGCACTTGCCAGGCAGTAGCAACTGAAAATCAAAAGTAACTTCCTAATATCATCTGCATATATGGCCTCAAATTTGAGAAGTAAGAAGTATGGAGGATTTTTTTTCCATCACTGAAACAATTTCTTGGACAGAGAAAAGTACTGTGAATGTTAGATGCTTAACAATTACAACCCTACTAAAACAAAACTCTACCTATAATGACTAGATTATGCAAATAATTATCAGATTATTTAAAACTGTATTCACAGGGTCTAATCCTTCTTTTTTTTTCATCCCGCAAGTTCTTCACACAAGGACAGAAGGCTTAAATTTATGTTTACATTCAAAAAGCTGGAAAATAAAAACAGATGAATGCTAATAATGTCACTAATGCAGATCAACAACATCACTTTGGGTGTATTTTGAAACGTTTCCATATTAAACTGGAAGACACTTCAGAAGCTTAATTGTGACTAGTTTGCCTACTTTTTGAAGAATTATATTGTCGTAGACTAGATAGTTCAGGGGATTATTAATAGGGCATACAGACTTAAATTTCAATGTAGCTAGTTTAATCTAGCTCAGGTCAATACTGACAACTATTCTGTTGTGTTTTTGAAATGAGGAGGTGGTTCTGAAGCACTTCTTCTCTTAAGAGGACAGGTTCAATGCACAAAAGTGGCACTAATTTTCACCTCAGGCAGTGCATTTCATCAAAGAGACTGCGGAATTAATGGGGTATAGGTTTATAATGTCGCAAAACACGCAGGATGTTTTCCTATGCCCTTCACTTCCCTTTCTGTGAGACGAGCTGCTGTGCTAAAAAGGGACAGTCCTACTCTCTCCTCAGATTTTTCTAAATCTATAGCAAACCCTACTAGAAAAATCTTGAAGATGCCATGTGCTACCAAATTTTAATATCCTTTAGTGGAACTCAAGAGAGAGATTAGAAGGTTTCACCTAGAAAAACATCTTAGGAGTGCTATCTGAAGAGAATCTTGATTGATGACAGCTGGCAGCAAATATTTGCCTGAGTGCATAATGGTTTTATTAATAGTTCTGGACTGAGCAGAAGCAAGTAGAAAACAGACCAAGTGAGGGGTGTTCTTTTGTGATCTGCCTCCTCAGATGCATCTAATCCTCACTAGCATCAGCTCTGTCTTCCTAGCAAGTTTCAGTGTCAATACATTGTCATCAAGTATCCAGAGAGAAAGCATTAAAAAATCCCCACAACTCCGTGTGTGCCAACCATAGAGGCAATGTGGCTTCTTGTGTTACTTCTACCGACAGAGCAGAGGGTGGAAAGTCACAAGGATGACAGCATTGCTAGAAACGAGGGACGGGTGTGATGCAGACAGTGCCTACTCTACATTAACATATGCTATTGTATACGGCAGCTGATGCTGCACTACGGAACTGTCCCAGTCAGAAGTGAATTTAATGGGCTTAAGAGATGCCTTGTTCAGTGGCCAACATGGGCTAAGCCTCTCTTGAGAACAGCACCCCTAAAAGGGATTTGGGATACCACTGTGCTGCTCCCATTCAGTGACCGCTTGAACAGCACGAGACACCCCGCTGCTGAGATGCTGTGCACAGATGAATGCAACTGCACTCCAGCAGGCTCTGCACACAACAAAGGGCAGCAGATGATGGACGAGGACTTGCAGAGCACATATGAGCAGATGTGTCTCGCTGGCATGGAGATTATGTGGAGCTGAAGCTTTGCCAGTGGCTCTCTTTTATAAGACCACGAAGCACCGGAGTCCAGTCCCCCGCTGCAGGGACATAAGCCAGCACAACTCGCATTTCAGGGGCTGTCCCTGTGACACGGACCCAGTTCAGCTCCCAGAGAGCAGAGCCCTCAGTTTGACTGAGGGCACTCACCAAAGAGCTACACTGATACTAAATATAACATGAGCCACCAGCCTGAAGGTGAAAAGCCTCTGCCTAATTAATTACTCCCAAGCATCCTCATTAAGCTGTTCTCTGGGTATAGACAGAGTGTGTTTTTTATCTAAACCTGTTTAGTTCTGCCTATGACAATCTGAATTTCTTCTCTGCATACAGTCGTGACTGAGTCCCTAGGAATGATCAGGAAATCTTTATCAAAATTAAGAGGGGTTGGGCGAACTCTTCATGAGAGCAGGATTCTGCAAACATTTGAAAGAATTTCTCAAAGTTCAAAACCACTATGAAAAAAGGGGTAATTATTTTCAGCTGAATTTGCATTTGGATTCTGAAACTGTATCCAAGCAGCTAAGGTCCTTGCAGGAACAGACCCCTAAGTAGGCTCTGAGAACCAGACACTTGCAGTGCGTATGTGACTGAGGTGTGCAGAACAGCACTCCAACACGGAAATCATTATAGATCAGTCAAGATACAGGCAACTGGTAATTGACTACTTTTCCTACAGAAGGTAAGCCATTGTAAAAGCCATACTGAACACTGTTCATCAGAAAAGTACTGATCAAACCACCTTTTTTTACACTTGCGCAGGCACAAATTTAGGAACAGGTTTTCACAGATTCTTATAACTGCTTTGCTTTTGCCCTCATACACCTGATTTATATGCCCATTTATCCAGCTCTCTGCACAAATTAGGTACTTAGGGCTGCAGGTAGCTATTTAGAGCCTACCTGGTACATGTCTTACCTGCCACACACGTAACAAATTCAAATGCACACATTTCAAATCTGAGCATGAATTCAGAGCATCCAAATGTTTAGGGTCATGTGGTAATATGTAACTTGCCTCGAATCAGAGGCTACTTGAGGCTTCTGAAAATGTCAGTCTGGAAAACTATAGCACGATGTAATGCAGTATTTAATAAATTACTGCCTGAATACCTAATTCTGTTTTAAGAAAGACATGAGGGAGGATAATCCTGTAATTCTTTAGGAAACATGCTGAGTGAACCTATGAAAAATATTCTACGTTATGCACATCAGTCTGTTTACCTGTGACTCATAAAAAGGGCTAAGCATGCAGGAGGGCTTAACCTGAGGTGGGATTATTAGGCCAAGCTCACTGGTTGGGAATAGGATTTGGTGTGAAATAGTTAGGCTGTCCTCCAAACTACAGACTAAAATGTTTAAACATTTTGAACTCCTATTGATTTTGATGGCAAGGAACTGAAATGGGTGACAGTGTCTCATGTTCTGGAACTCAACAGCAAATTGAAAAATGCCGGAGAATAGATGGCTTGAGGCAACATGAAGATCTATTATTCAGGTAAGACATTTGATTAGGAGTCATAGGGAGAAAGAGTAAATAGGAGATAAAGGGTGTGATTTATTCCCAGTATTTGATTACTAATGTACAGTGAAGACTGTAAGTAAAATGAGCAGATGGTAAAAGCAGAACAAAAATTTATGTTCAGCTGTTTTGTTATCAATAATGTTTTTTTTAATTAAGAGTATAGATTAGCCAATTTGGTTAAAAGATTGTGTTTCATTTTCTGTCCTATAACCTTGGTTTGATTACTTGAAAAATTAATGAATGCTACGGAAAAGGTTCCAAATTTTAGTCCTTCAACAAAGTACTATTTGTGCAGCTATGCTGCCTTGTCAGCAATGTATGGGTTAGAATGATTACTTATTATTGCATTCTAATTTCCACTGGGCTTTTCTATATTTCATTTGCTGGTGGTAACACAGAATAAACTATTCCTAAAAAGTCTTCTTTATTATTTCTGAAATGATTTTGATCATATCTGCCACATGGCAACTGAGAGTCTAGGTAGTTTATTTTTTAAGAATGTCAGTTTCTGGGTTACACAGAAATATCAAAGAATGATGTGCATGTACGTAAGGGGTAATGGATAATTACAATGTACACTTAAGGATAATTGCAATACACACAACTGTGGAGTTATTCCCTTTTTACAAGTGTATAAACAAAAGCAGAATTTGATTCGGTCGTGTGATTGCCTCTTTAAAATCAAATGACTTTATATGTATAAACGTACTTCAGGTACTTGGGTTGGCTGTAGGCAGAGGAAGGCAATGTATCCTCCTTAATCAAGGATAAGGAAGCAGGGTTGATTCAGACATTTTACCCAAATCAAAATGCAGACTTGCTCCAATCTCAACTGCTCCCCAGTATGGCCACAACCCCACTCTGCCCTTCCCCACTGCCTTCTAGGGCAGCCCAGCCAGTGCTGGCATGGAGACTACTCCAGGACCATACAGGCTCAACATTCCTCCAGCTCACTCTGGTGCAGTGTTGGTTTGGGGTTTTGTCCCTTAATCTGCATTTAGCCATTAAATCATTAGCGGGAATACACAAAACCAATATAAATAAATTTCATAGTAGATTAAGTCTGTGAGGCAGTTAAGTGTGCAAACATTACAGAATGGATCTGCAAGGAGAAAGGACAAAACAACCCAAACCAAAAGAAAAGAAAACAGACAAACAAACAAAAACCACACAAAAAGGAAAAACAAAAAACCAAAACAAACCAAGAAAGACAGGCAAAGGATCTAATGAAGACTAATGGCTAACTGGAAGTGAGGGTTCAGAGATGGAGTAGATATGCCAGAGAGCATAAGGCCATGAACTTTAATTGACACTTTTCTGTAGGATTAGACAAAATATGATCAACCACTTGTCCCAAAAAAGAGCACAGGTTTGCTGTGCTCTAGGAAATAGCTCATCTATGAAAACAACCTGCCGATCATTAAGAAAGTGTCCAGCAGTGTCTGCAAAAACCAGACTTCCAAGAGCCATCAAGGGTGACAGTAAATGAAAAATTATAGCACCGTGTGAATGTAGTTCTCATCTGTGAGCTCCTCTGCACCCACTCATATTCCCAAGCACTCACAGAAATACCAGGGAACAACACTTTTGGGGAAGGACTCTGGGCAGGCAGCCCCACACCCCTACTCCAGGATCTGGGCCCATTTCTCCCACCTCTGAGGATTTCAGGGACCGCAGCTAGAGACGAGGCAAACCCCTGGACCCTGCACCAGGACTGCGCACAGCTCGTCAGGGCCCCTCTCAGTAAGTGAGCCTGCTCCTCCAGGGAACGAGGAGATTGTACAACAAATTGCTACTCTGCTCCCCTAAATTCTCACCCCCTCTGCACCATCCCCCTCCAAGAGGGAGAAGGCAGGTAATTCATAAAACTCTATGCATCTGTGACTAAAATGCTTCACTATGCAGAATTATTCAGCCTGCACACTGTCATTTGTCCTAAGCCATCATACTACAAAAAACTGTCAATACCACTTCAATAAAAGTGTTTAAAAGTAACTTTCCATTATAGAAGTCTTGTGAAATCCTTCTCCTTGCCTAGGAAAGAACAATTCTTTGCAAAAATGGCAGAACTGATAAAGATTTTATTTGTTAAATTTTGATCTATTCTGGCAACTGCTGAGCTATTTTCGTACCTTAGAAAGAAACATCTATTGACAAATGTATTCATTATCTGATATAGCACCAGTCTTTTACTTTGGTTTTCCTCATGAATCTCTGTGGATATATTTTTTTGAGGATAACCTAGTGCATTAACACAGTTTATAACAATAAAGTATTTGTTGTTTCTAAAGCACTCAAATACACAATGTGGTGTTCAGAATAAATACAGGCTATAAGCTGTACTGAAGTTAACAGGAATTCATTGGATTTTTAAGGCCAAGAGAACCTTTTCATTATGAGTTTCTGGAATAACTAGTATGATGGGATTTCGGTGTATAATAAGGACTCCTTGAAAGCTATTCCTGTTTAAAAAAAAAAAAATGTATTCAAGATTTCAAGGTTTCTACTCTTGATTTGAAGGCGTCTACTCTTGATTTCTTTTCCATTAGAAACCTGGTGGCACAATCCCTTTTGCCTATTTGCTTTGCAACAGGGTCAGCCTGCTGGCATAACCAGAGCTACTTCCATTCCAGCAAGTAAAGATGGGCGCAGAGACATGACTAAAACCTAATACTTGCTAATAGCAAACAATATGTCTTAAACAAAGCATTTTGTCAGGTCCCATAAAGGCACAATATATTCTGAACTCTACTTCCAAAGACAATATGATTAAACATGTACCATCGCAATGCAATGACCTAGAATTTTTATTGGTAGTAGTTATGCCTTAAAATTAATTTATAATACTGTACTCCTTTTTATGGCTGTTTTTTGCAGACTATAGTGAGCTACCTCTTTTAAAAGGGAAATACATGATGGACTAGGTATTTGATTGAGAACTAGAGTTGGCTGACATTAGGAATACATTTAATATGATGAAGAACCATATAAAGTAATAACAAGGGCTATGAAGAGTTTGATTTGGCTTATCTGATGCGATCCAATTTTCTGATTCTGGTTTAGTCTGGCACTTTGTATTTTTCTGGTATTCTTGTAACAGGATACTTATGTGAAATACAGAAACAACTGTGGCTTAGGGGAACACTGCAAATGTAAATCTGCTTTTAGTAGCAATAATTTGCAAAATTCTTTCTGAGGATAAAAACTATAATCTGTCCACAGAAATTTCAATTTTCTGTAAAGGTGTGTAGTGCCTTTCCATAAAGCTGTATTTTTGTAAGTCATTAAATTGGTTTTTAGTAACCTCATACTCATTTTCAATTGAACAATTATTAAACTATAAAACAAAATTGCATAATTCCTAAAACTGTAGTCTGGAGTTTTACAGTCTGCTATAAAGTGCTGCATTATTATAATACACCAAAGATGCTCAGACTATTAAAACTTTTTTTTTTTAATGAACCATAAAATATTTTATCATTGATGAAATAATTCTAAAGTATTATGCTCTTCAGCAGTACACAAGAACAATATTTTGGTCTCATGAAAAGCATGCTAATCAAAAACCCACAATTTAAACTGTAATTCTAATATGCAACATAAACCATGTCACTGTCTTTCAGTAACAGGAGTTTATTACACCCAACTTCAAACATTAAAAATCAGAGTATTGATCATTAAATATAGGGTCCAGTCTTACAGAGAGATCTCCATGCCAAAGAGACTGAGTGCTAAGCAGAGTAATAACTGGTGATAACAACAGAGATGTGATGACTTTCCTGTTGTAAAGTTTTAGCCTGTATTTCACTCCACAAATCATGACTGATCTTGTAAGGGGGCCTGATGTTCAACTTAGAATTTCAACCAAGCCTGGTAAATGAGAACAATTTCCTCCTGACTACTGATGGCTGATGTGTCATAGCAACACTGACAGTGGTATGATACATCTGCGCTTTCGGGTTTGATCCTTGGCTACCTCCTCACACTGTTCCTCTCTGTTCAAAGGAGAAGCAAAGGACTTCTGTACTTAGAAATTCATCAGCTGTATGAATCACATCTTTAACTTCGGCAGGATCTCAACAAGCATGGAAACAACCCATCTTGTGTGGTCCTGGAATTCTTTGGCAAAGATAGTGAAAAGCTCAGTCCTTCTCCGAGTGGGAGCACCTACACGACCGTACCACGAATACACGCACGGGTATGTGTACATTCCCTGCACACCAGCCTGTGGCACTGGGATCCACTGTTTGCACAGCCAGGCACGTGGGCTGGGGCTCCTTTCCTGCCAAAGAACACCAGGATTTCCACGCAGACTGAAAATCCCAGCATGTCTCTCATTATGGTCCCCTCACCTCCTCTGGATCTTGCACACATGCAAGAGTCGTGCAGTAGCAGTCTCAGGGAATTGTACATCCACACTTTTTGAGGTCCCACTCCAGCATGGTGCTGAAGGAAACAAGAATTAACCTCGCTGAAACCAATGTCAATGCAATCAATGGACAAAGCAGTATCTGTTGTGGCAAAAGAGAATTTCATTTAGTGCTCACCAAATTAGAAGTATAAGATTAAAGATGAAACTTTAAGTTAGCCCTGGCCATCAGATTTTAATCTGTACACACAAAGCACTCGAGACTTCTTTAGGTACAAGGGAATTGCCTTGCCTTAAAGCAAATTAAAGACATTGCTTTTTTGGCAGAAAAGCTGCCAATAGATGTTCTCTAAATCACTTGTACCAGCAGGCTGATCCCATTATGTCAGCTAATCCTGGAAATACAGGAGATAGATTTAAATATTTTCATAGAAAACATTAAGTTTTTGGTTTTTTGGTTTTTTTGTGGTTTTTTTTTTTTGGGGGTGGCACGAGGGGGAGAAAGGTTTTTAGGGGAGGTTTGAGGNGTTTTTTTTTTCTTTTCTTTTGGTTCTGGCACCGCATTGAGAATTTTATATTGCTGTCTATCTTTTGCCTCAGACTGTACCTTTCTGTGTAGTTGCAATGCCCAGAGGAAGAAGTCCAAGCATGACTTTTCCAAGGGACAGAGCAGGCAGGGCATTTGAAAATCAGTGATTCTTCACCACGAACAGTAAAGGTTCACGGGCTGTGTGAAAGGATGGGGGAAAGAGGGTGCCAGGTGTATGGGTGAGTTAATATTGGTGCTCAGGGGATAAAACAAGTTCCCTTTGTCTCTACCCCAGTGCTCCTTCCCAGCAGTTGTGCCATTCCCTCACCTACACACTGCCTGTGCTTCCTGCTTATGTTCACCCACCACCCAATTACCAGTCCATGCAGATCCGTACCTGCTGTGTCCTGATCCTCAGAATGCTACACTGGAGCTTTTAACCCCCTCCAAACATCTACATAATGCTTTAGAACAATGATATTTAGCACACGGGAAGCAAATTAAGCAATTATAGAGGGTACTTAAATCTCCAGATTAGCAGCTCCCTGCACAGTGCTGAAGGTCTGCACAGACAGATCTACATGGGAAAAGCAAAGTCATTTTCAGTCTGAGTCACGTTTAAGTCCTGCTCTCCTTAAGAGCACTGTGAGCCCTCTCTCCTGTTTTTGTCCTAAGATTCACCATTATAAATATTTTTTTAAAATCCCAAGTACTATATGAATTTGTGGAAGAACAGCTTGCAATATGACCCACATCTGCTACAAACACTCACTAATCTTACATGCAAATACAAAGAATTGACATATTTAAACATTCAGATTTCTCTTTTCCCGTTCCCCACAAAATGTTTGATATTTTCAATTTCTGTCTCACTGTTTTTAAATTTTGCTGCTGAGAGCACAACAACATTTACATACGGGACTTGTCTTCAGTCCAAAGGGCCATGTAGCTCAATTAAGCGTCCACTGCTACATTCTTCAAAAGCACAAAAACCTTTAATTCTCTTTCAATGCTGAACATCCAAAGCAAGAGCAAGACACAACAAATGTGGGAAAACAAAGTAGAGAGCTACCTAGCAAGACTTTCATGCATACATTTACTTAAATGTCCATAATGATCTTGACTTCCACAATTTTTGTCTTTTGCAAAACATCCTCCAAAGTAATTTAGAAATCCCAATGCCAAAGTCTTAGTTTTTTATTTACCTCTGCGATGACCCAGAACAACTGGTCTAACCTAGTCTAATCCATCACTTGAGGTTCATTTCATTTTCATCCTTCAGGTCTATCCATCCCTCCCTAAATGCAAAAGCAGCCTTTTTTTGAAGAATACATGGTGTGAGTAAGCAGCCTTTTTTTGAAGAATACATGGTGTGAGTAAGCAGCCTTTTTTTGAAGAATACATGGTGTGAGTAAGCAGCCTTTTTTTGAAGAATACATGGTGTGAGTAAGCAGCCTTTTTTTGAAGAATACATGGTGTGAGTAAGCAGCCTTTTTTTGAAGAATACATGGTGTGAGTAAGCAGCCTTTTTTTGAAGAATACATGGTGTGAGTAAGCAGCCTTTTTTTGAAGAATACATGGTGTGAGTAAGCAGCCTTTTTTTGAAGAATACATGGTGTGAGTAAGCAGCCTTTTTTTGAAGAATACATGGTGTGAGTAAGCAGCCTTTTTTTGAAGAATACATGGTGTGAGTACACATCCAACTCATTCTTTCCTCCCTTTCAAATAATCCAGCATGATGGTTCAGGCAGTGGGGGTAGAATATGAGACTGAAAGTCCAGAACCATTTTTTGACTGGCATGCTGAATGCACGTTATGACTGAAAATGAAGGATTAACATATGCATCAGTTAAATAGGAAGCACTGGAGTGAAGCTACCAGAAAAAAAGGTATGGTTGGCAATTACTTAATAAAATCTGGCTCTATAAGGAACATGCTATTGGCATTCATCTTCCCTTTTGTTCAACAATATTTTATGTAATTTTTAAGTAGTGCTGAGGATCCTTTGGAAGATGTCAAGCACCTCAAATACACCTGAATTTAACATTTTGTATAAAACTAACGACTATTTACTCTCTATGTTTAGCAAACTTTGTTAGAAGCCAGGTTTGTAGAAAGAGTTTAGAGGATTCCTGATATAATTAAGCAATTTCCTGGAATGCTGATTTAATTGAGGGACAGAAAAAAAGAGTATCTTACACAATCTGTGCATATGTAAACATAAAGAAAACATATATCAGAAATAAACATTTCGCTGTATCAATTTGAAATCACAAAATACCCCATAACATGAGAAATAAAAATTCTCATAGCAATAGTAAGTTGAAGTGAAGAACAACTTCTAAACAGAATCACTGCAAGAAACACTATTTGAAAGTCCAAATCTTCAACAAGTTTTTGAAATAAATACTGAGCACATGTAAACAAAGAGTATCTCATATTTGCTTTAAGCATTCACCACCTTTCCAATTCCCAGCTTTGCTTGTGCAGAAGAACATGGCGCAGCAACAAAACCATCAGTGTATTCTCACTCTTCATATGACCATTTTGAACAACTCAGAAAGAAATGTATCAAAAATTGCTGGGTCAGTGACGCTCTTGGCAGCCTGGGTTAGTGCCCTGTATTCCAGAGCCCCGGGAGGTTGGTGTTTGCTCGTTTCTATGGCAATTTATACTAATCAATCACTTCCTGCTCTTTCTTCCCTGGCTGTATTTATTTCAATGGCAATTTATACTAATCAATCACTTCCTGCTCTTTCTTCCTTCACTGTATTTTTAAACCCACTAACTAGAATATGCAGCCCTGTTGCATGTCAGTGACCATTTCCTCAGCCCCTCTCTGCCACTGTCTTTTTGTGCTGAGACTGATGCTTGTAATTTGACTTTTCACAGCGTTTAGGCTATATTGCCTTTCAGAAACCTTTCAGCTCAGCTGCTAAGCATATAAAAAAGCTTTCGGCTGCACTAGTTCATGTTTTGAAAATACTACAAAAGCATGTTTTCATGGGAGGAGAGACTTGGAATGAATGCCCTTCTCCAAGTGCAATATGAAAGCCAGGTCTTTTATAAAATTTGCATTAGGGTTTAAGTCTCACATGCAAAGTGGCACAGTACTGTCCAAAAAACACAGGTTTCTTTTTTTTTAAATTGTGTGCTTGTTTTGGCTCTGTTCATAAGTTACTTTTTGAAAAATGCTTTAAAATATTAGAGCTTTGTTCTTTGTGTTTCAGTTCTGAGAGAAGGAAGCAGTAACATAGAATGTTGTACTTCACAGGAATAAAACTGCTTGATTTACATAACTTCAGTGACCTTTT
Organism: Mystacornis crossleyi; assembly: GCA_013400655.1. Taxonomy (NCBI): domain Eukaryota; kingdom Metazoa; phylum Chordata; class Aves; order Passeriformes; family Timaliidae; genus Mystacornis; species Mystacornis crossleyi. Next base: position 30,543 of record VYZQ01012734.1, on the reverse strand, counting down.
AGTGCAGACTTTATCTATAGTTTCTACCAAACACCAGAGATCATTTATTTAAAGGAACCTCTTTTCCCTACAGACCTTTACCTCTTGTGCCAAGTACATCAGGAGAGTACACTTGAAGTCACAGCACAGCTTTGCAAACCAGAGCTGATAAACTCGTGTGGGATGTGACTTCAAAATGCCAGAGTAACAGGAGGAAGGGTGGGCAAGAATTTAAGTAATTTTCAAAACACAGGAACATCTACTCAGGCTTAAGGAACATTTGCAAATTGAAGTGAATCCAATGGGATTTGTGATCACTTGCCATTTCTGCAGTTCTTTATTTATGATGTGTACTTTGGTAGCATCTGGAGGCCTTACTCTACAGGGGGCTGTGCAAACACTGAAGGAAAATGTGATCTCTCCCATAACACAAGTTTTTAATATAACATGAAGTGACTCAATAACATCCCATCAAGGTCTTGTTCTAAATGCAAGAGATTCCAAGTTTGGTGTTAAAAAGGCTGTGTTTGTTTCAGCATATTCTATTTGGCTAAATGACTATTGCAAATAGCAATATGCCTCCAACTATCTTTCTTACCAATAACTTACAAAGCTTAAATAATAATGAATGCAAGATACAAAAAACAGAATTGAAACAGAAGGACCTAAACTCAGCACCATCTATCATTAACCCCTTAAACTTCGTGACTCTGTAACGTCCCTAATGTTGATTCAGATACAATTTTCCAATGCAAAATGAATGCAGGAACTGGAGAAGGATGAAGGAGAGAGAGTGGTGCAGGAAAAACTATGAAGGAAAACATATTTTTGAGAAATAAAACGTTTCTGGTTCAGTACATATGGAAACTTTGATACCATTTAATATGAAGAAAATAAAAGGAATATTTTATAGGGAAGTGAAAAATCAATGCTTTAACTGTGGAAAAACAGAAATCCAGAAAAATTTATCTTAATATCAGCTGGGACCTTGAAGCTTGGACACTTACATTTGTGTCACACAGCAATTTTCCTTCTGTAAAGACAAAAATAAACAGGACAAGCTGATCTATCCCTGCCTGACCTAATTTTGCATTTAAACCACCAGAAATTTTTATAGCCTGATTCTAATCTGGCCTAAGGATGTTTTCATTTTACATTTCCTGCTACCTCTTTCCTGCCTTGATTTTGCTGTTGTCCCCTGCCCAAGTCCTTCAATCTTTCAAAGAGCTGCAAAAGCTGTCTTCAGCAAGTGATGAGCCTCTACATCCAGAATCAATGATCCACTATCAATAGCCTAATTTAAGTGTCAAAGAAAATCACTACCGCCATTGGCCAAAATCACATCATGACCTTGACCCCAGTTCAGGAGAGGGCCTGATTCAAAATAGTTTTATCTTTGCCCAGCTTCTTTACCACGCAGTTTGTAGCACTGTGTGTTCTCTAACATCCAGACCTATTCAGCCAAAAAACCATCTTGAGTTTAATGTCAATAACATAAGAAAGAAGGCAGCAGGACATGTTAGCTCACATTAAGGGTTCCCTCTGAATTTGGATTACTCGGGGGATTAAATTAATCTGACACATCCTGGCAGGATTTGGAGAGTGCCACATTCATATTCAAACCTGTGTTAAGAAATTAAATACCATCCTCTGTTTCTGAGTCAGCGAGGCAGTAAAGTCCACTTTGAGATATGCACGTTTCTGATTTAAAATAAAGAGTGTCTGATATCTCATGATATATGCAGCTTGTAACTACACCCTGGGAATAAACAGATATTCCAGTTTTGGCAGGCATCTACTTATGCAGTGGGAGACTACTCTACAGGGATCTGTGAAAAACTTTCATTTTCGCACAAGTACAAAACTCTCTTACCTGCAGGTTTGCACATGCTGGTGAATCATTGTGGGAGGGTATTTCATTGTTGGTGGTCTCTAATCCTGTGTTTTTAAATCTGGAAGCTGTCGTAGTTGTGGCTGTAGTGGTCTGTACTGGTAAGATTGGCTGCCAGACATTCACATCAGTGCCATTGCCAAAGGCCTGAATTGCATTTTCTGTGAAAATAAATTACAGGCAATTTTCTATCTCTAAAAAAAAAAAAAGGCAAAAAGCAGAACTGAGTTTTTTTTTTTTAATAACCAATATAATAATTATTACATGTAAAATGTGCGTTTACAGAAACTCAATTTTATGCTGAAAAACGTGTTTTATTTTTGAACCGATTAGAAATGTGAACTGACAATCTGGGGTCACGTAATTATTTGGTGCAGCCTCTTCTTTGTAATGTTTCCAATAATTCTTGACAGAAGCTTTAGGACTTACCATAATCATATTTGTTACCATCCAAAGACTCAAAAATTTACTTGCAAGATTTAAAATACAGTTTGAATGTCATGTCCTAATTCAGGCAGGTGATGTTACATAGCAAACTAAAAACAGAGAAAAGGATAAATATTTATTTGTGCAGCTTGTTGTAGTAAAACTAATATGCCTATAACTACAAAATAGTTTAACTAAGGCAATCTTTTCCTTACCATTTTCAATCAAAATCTGCATAATTGGGTGAGGGAAACATGGTTAAACTAAAACTTTAGAATATAAAAGTTAAAAAGCTTATCACAGTTTCACAGGATTAAAGAGTGTGTTTATAGCAAGAGTAAATTGGTTGGAGTTTTTTATAAACAAATAGAAAAACAGTTCTTAATCAGGTCTTTGGGGATTCAACAAGGATTTGGGGATTTCTTATTTCAAATTCTTTGTACAAGAAATCAAACAATTTCACTGGGGACTAATATGTGGAAGTTATTAACACTTCTTCTCAGTGGCATTCCTTGCCTTATAAAATAATTTACATGTCATTTTCTTCTGAAAAAGATATATTTTATTCTGATATTAGTTCTTAGAACTCCAACATGCAAAGAGAAGAATTTGTAAAAAGCACCAGAATGAGCTGCATTAATGGAGACAAAGTGGGAAGATGGATATGGTAAGTTTTCTTGTGTTTCCCTGAATAAGGCAATATAAAAAGTAGTATTTCCTGAATTCACAGTAACCCTTTGTTTCCACTGTTGTAAGAAGGGTCACAGAAATACCTGCAATCCTTCCAGTTTTCAAAGTAACAACTGGCCTTTGAAATTAGTCTTCTCCAATTATTTCATACAATCATACTCGAAGATCCTTATGAGTCTCTTCCAACTTGAGATAGTCTATGACAGAATCACAGAATTGTTTGGGTTGAGGGGACCTTTCAAGGTCCTCTAGTCCAACGCTCCAACAATGAGCAACTTCAACTACATCATTATTGTAAATGCCCTGAATAACAGGTTTATTTTCCATTTTGTAGGGGAAATATACTTTAGTAAAACAGACTAGTAAGAAATTCCCAGTTTCTTCTCATCATAGAAAAAGAAGCTTTTGTGTTGTTCAAAAGAAGTGGGAAGGATTTCAATGACATTTTCTCTGGGCAGTGGAAGGCCCACTAATGAAAATAAAATTTTTTTAAAATTCCCCTTCTATGTGAAAGACAAAACTTTGTATAAAATCCAGAAACACCTTTAATTTCTTCCTGAAGAAGACATATCTTACAGCTTAGATGAGATAATTTGTCTCACAGTAACCTCCAATGTCTTTGATCTGTCTTCATTAATGCTTTTGTACTGATGGCAAAAGGAAGGACAAGGAATCGTTCTGTCTTTATGTTCCAAAAGGAACCTGTAACACTCTAGAAATTAATACATTCACGAATGAATAAAATCTGAGGTATTGCAATAGATATAAACGGCAACCTCCACTATGCTAGAAGGTCGGATGGCATATTGTTAAATTTTACCCCATCGTAGTTTGAACTCTTTTCTCTTTTTCTTTTGTTAAATGATCTTACATAATTGATTAGTTCTTCCAAAGCTTAATAAATAGTGTATCACAGAGCAACTCAGGTTTTTGTGCACAGAACTCCCTGTGCCTTCACTGCAATGTTGCCTCTTGAGAAGCTACCAGTGGGGGTTTTCAGATCCTCTCCTAAAATATCGAATCCTTCATTAGCATCAGCTCAAGTCTGTAGGGCTGGATGGGCCAGTCTGGATCACTGAGTTAATTTACTGTTTTTGAGAAAAGCAGTGATGTTTACTTCTTTGCATAAGCTGATGGAATACGACTTTTAAAACCACTTTTACCCTCAAAACTCCTGCTGGAAGCCTATTTCTTAACTTTAGTCTGATGGTTAAAAATTTTCCAATTTTGAGACTAAGTTTGTATGGCCAGTATCTGCCCTTCTGATCTTATGCCAACACTGTCCTGCAGGTGAAGTAATCCCTTCCCCTCCCTGGGCTTGCCCCTCTAATGCAATTTCAGAGGACAGTCACATATCCTTTCAACTTCTGTTCTGCTACGCTAGGGAAGCCAAGCTCTTTTGGTCTCCTCATTTATCTGAAATTAAAACTCTGATGCACACTCCATATCATCCAATTATGCTGCTCCAGGCAGACAGGAAATTTGAAAAGAGAACCTGCCAAAACCTACTCCACTGAGCCATTCTGAAATTTATAATAGTCCCTAATTTGGAAGTGAGTCTGATGGGAAAAAAAAAAATCAATAATTTAAATAAATCTTTACAACAGTTACTATCCAGGCTTGTGTTAAAACCAGGCATCTGAGATCAAATACTCTAAAAAAAAATGAAGTTGGCTGTAAATTGCAAGCACAATCCAATTTATATTTACTTACGGCAAATCCTTCATATCCTAAACTACACATCTTATTTTATATGAAGTTCTTAAATTATACAGAAACCCCTCAGGTGTTGCAATTTCGTGGTAAAGATGCTGCCTGACTGTTAGGGTCCAAATGCGACCTGTGATGTAAACATATTTCAGTACCATACAACTTTGGCTTTTGATTTTTTTTCCAAGATCTTCTCATGTTTGCAGTCTTGGCCATAAACCACAGTATCAGGCATATTTGCTCGTTCTTTTAATTTTTACACCTACAACAGAACCGCGCTCAGCAAAGTGCAGAGTGATGGCCTTGATGTATCGTAACATGCTTAAGCAGGAAAGGAATTCTAGAAAACATCCTAAAACACATTAAAAGACCTCTAATTTTGTACTCACTAAGGCATATGTTGTCCTGGAAGAAATTCAGAAATTTCCGGCATTCGTCTATGTCGTTGCCACTGTTGCTGCAGTCACACCACGGGGCCACGCTGAGGCTGCTGGAGTCGATGTAGTTTGGTGTCATCACGGTGCCTGTCAACAGAGTGAAGCACAGCACTGTGAGCAACCCTTGCACTGGAACACTCCTTCCACCCTAAGATGGCACACAGCGCTTGGTGAGTTGTGTATACGGGGTCGGATTCACAACACAGACCCACAGCAGGACTCTGACCTCCAGATTTAACAGTTCCTGGCTCCTCTCACCCTCTGACACCCAGCCCTGTGCCATATTTCACACCCTCTGTGGTTTGAATGCAATCACTTTAGGGACTGTAAAATGAATCACACATTAAAGACACATTTCTTCCCTCCAAAAAGGATCCCCGCAGAGAGCTGCATCAGCGGAACTGACAGGTAGAAAACCGTGGCAGAAGGGAGGGATGGGCTGGAAGAGGGTGAGCACCTCTTTAAAGGGCTTTGCTGCCAAATCAAACACACGTGGACTGTGTCCTTGGAGCTGCACTTAAAAATCTGATTTTCCCTCCTCATTTGTGTTTTTTCTCGTTTTAATTCTACCTGCAAATAAACGGCAGAAACCAGGTACCCAGACCTGTCCTTCCTCCTTGAGTCTGCAGCCAGACTCGAAAATCATGGGCGAGGCGAATGCTGGTCATGCTGAGGGGAGCCCTGCTATGTCCTGGAGCAGTGTTAACCCCAGGGTGCTCATGAGGGACCTGCCAGCAGCGTGGGGTATTGTGACAAACAGAGCAAAAACCAGCAAGCATGAAAAGGTACAGCAGATTCTTTGCAGGTAATAAATTACTGTTAATCCTGCTGTCTCACTACTTCTTCAGTACAGTGATTATTTCCTGAACACTGTCAACAACCTTCCAACCACTGGGTGATTCTAACTCTGCTCCAAATTCTTGGGTAAATATTCTCCCATTTATATGACAACTCAGGGCAACCAAGAGTGAAATGAAACCAAAGAAAGCATTTTGTGTCCTAAAAGATGTACAGCAACTGTGCATCACTCATCTGGATCAGGAAACTGTTGTAGGATGAGCACTTTTTCAAGCCAGCAGTCTCACTGAAGCCATCACCTCAGCAGGTCAGATATTTCAAACTTTCCACAGGATTGAGAAGTTTGAATCTTTATTTTATTTGTCTGACCAAAACAGAAAAATTAAATAAAAAGGGCAAGGTATTCCAGACCTGAACAGCTGCCAGCTGCTTCAGGGAACATGTTCTTCACTTGATAATCTGCAATTCTAGGACAGGTCATATATTGTGAGGAAATGTGATCACATCTCCTCAAAACTGACATCAAAGTAGTCATAAAGAAGATGGAATAGATGAAGGACAAATGTTAGAGACCCAAAGTGTACACCAGGAGAGAAAATTTGGTGCATAGGTCCAGGGTCCAAGAGTCTGCAATAACAGACGGGAAAGGGCTATCAAACATCAAGCTAAAAAAAGAAACATTAGAAATAACACAAATCACAGAGTGATGTCTAATAGCCTTTCAGTCACCAGGCAGTGCTGGGAAATGAACAAATCACCATGCAAACTGCTTCATATGCAGCGTGGGAGACAAAGGAGAACAGGCACTAGGGCTGGCCTGGGCAAGACAGAAATGGGTGTGAAAACGAATGTGGTTCCATTGTGAAATTCACAAAAAATATATTTTCTCTTGTTTTGGGATGTTCTTAAATTTGACTATAATCCCATACCTTTGTCTACTTGCAGCATTTAGCAGATAGTTGGACTAATAATTGCTCAAATTCTACATGAGATTAGTACATGAGTAAACAGCATGGTCCAAAATCCATTAAATGGAGGTAGAGAATTCAGTAAAATAGGCAAATATAATTTGCATTATTCATGAAAACTGGACAGTAGATAAATAAGAAGAGGAATGATATTAAATTAAAATAAAACACATTAAAATGTCCCTCCCTCATCCATTTGATGGTTCAGAACACTATTTCAGCCTTGCAACATGATCTGAAAAGAAGTGAGAAAAGGCGAGAATCAAGAGGATTTTGCAAATGGAAAGAAAATAGTAGGCTGAAAAAACTTCTAATTAGAAAATGCTTAGTGAGGGGTTAAAAAAAAACAAAAAGGTTTTGAGGAAATTAAAAAGGTCACTGAGGTAAGACTTTATTATCACAAAGAGGTAATAAGGTAATTAAAATGGGTTAAGACAGGGGTTAAAAGTGTAACAGATACCAAGGTACAATTAGGGTTGATGAATACAGAAAAGACAGGACATGGAAAGTGTGTACACAGCACACAAACTGTGCATCCAGCAAAAACAGAGTGCCTGAAAGAGCAGCTAGTAGAAAATCAGTCTGTCATTTACACCTGGGGGTAGATGTGAACCCAAGCGGATTATATGCTTGCTTTCCTGGGGTGGATGTTCTTTTTTCCCTGCACTGTGTGTGCCTTTCCCTTCCCCCCTCCCTACTGGCTGGCATCTTGGAAATTCTGCTGATGGACACTAAGGGATCAGAGAAACCACGGTGGCTGGCAGGAAAACACGACATGCTTGGTTTTCTGAACTCTAGGTATCAAACAGCTCTGTGATGGTCTCAAGAGTCAGCACTCAGACCTCCACATTTTAGACAAAAGCAGAGTTGGCCTGAACAGAGCCAAGAGGTTGCTCAAATTAGGGTGAATTAATAAGGAGATGGATGGGGAGTCTAAGAGAAGGGGCAAGTGGCTGAAGTTTGTTTGGCCCAAAGTAGCTCCAGTTTATTCACACAAACTCTCATGGAATTCTTGGGAATTCCAGGGAACTTGGATGGATTTTGCTCGAGACAAGGGAAAATGTGTCAGAAAGTGAGTGCTAAAGCAGATCTTGAAGTCAGCAGTTAGAGCAAAACTTAATTGATGTGGGAGTGCAGAAGGTCCAGATGGCTTAGCCAGGCTGTAACCAAAGCACTGACTCAAACTTGGCTATCCACAGTCTCCTTTTATGTTTAATAATTTTTGTATTTTTCTGTTAATTAAAAAAATATATTAATTTATCCCTATACTACAACAAGGAGCCTAAAGCAATGAATTGAGGTTTTCAAAATTCCTGTAAAGTGTACATATCTTTAAAATTATATACATAACACCCTGATGCAAACATTACAGCAGCCTCTACAGACTGTTCTCCACTTAATTGATAAAGCACTTAATACAAAAACTGTGCCTGGCTCTATTTCCATTTAAAGTCATTAATTTTAGGTGGGATTCCACTAATTTCAGCGATGTTAACTCTCATTTACATCCCTGTATATGAGGAGAGACTCACATCCACTGTACCTCCCATAGAGAAGCCTCAATTTCCTGAAACTCTGTGGAGGTGCAATTTTTGCCACATTTAATGAAATGGTTAAACGAAATGATATTTTATTTTAATGACCAATATTTTATCTTAATTAATAGGAGATTCTGAAGGTCTGATGGACGAATGGATCTGTAGCAGCTTCTTACCCACAATCTAACTCTTCTTCTTGTGTTGTATATCTATTAAGCAGATATTTGAAAGATTATACCTTTGATTTCTGCCTTATTCCACTTTCATATCAGATTGATATAGGAAGCAGGAATTTACTGCTTCAGCACAAGAAACATTTTGGTAATTTCTTGGTTTAAAAGAATTAATACAAAGAAGTAAAACTCTTGTAACACCAGTCAGTTCCTCTTTTGCACGTCTCTAGGGGCTGGCAGGAAGAAAAATGTCTATTTTTCCCTTTGAAAACTCAATCTCCTTTTGATTTGAACTCCTTAGGCACCCATTCTACATTCTGATGTGTGACAGCAGCATGGTCATCCCCGGTAACACAAAAACTCCTCACAGGAGAAACTGGGTCATCTTTGGGGTTAAACTGAAAAATGAAACCAACAAAACTGCCAGCTGAATTCACTAGGTCCAGCAAGAACTTGGCAGCTCTTACCCAGAAGTATCTGTTAGTAACAGTTACTCCTTGCCAGCAGCCAGACTTCTTAATCTCATTGACAAGATCAGATTTCAAGGCTATTCAATTCTCTGTTTCAGAGTCAAATGACAGTCTGTCATAACTGTTCAGATGTTATACCCTTTGCATACTGTCTTAATCTCTTCAGTGGTAGAAGAAGATCATTTGAAGCCATCACATCTCATTTTGCCCATTGCCACATGGACTTACTACTCTAGCAGCTAACAAGTGAGGTAAGAATGGTAACAATAAGCCACTGAGTATAGCTTTCAGTCATTTTTCAGCAAACCCAACCTATTTTAGAAATATTTTCATTTCTATATCATCTCCAGAGACATTTATTTAACAGCAGGATCAGCTTCAGGGCCTCAGCTGGCACCCTGATGCCCAGCAGAAGGGGATATTACTGCACTGCAGCAGGTGCAGGCTGTAAGCTTAAAAACATCTTATCTGGTGGCCTTTCAAAGTTGTTTGTTTCAAGAGTTTTGACATTCACTTATTATTTATTGCCCAACTATGATATTTCTACAACACATTCAGCTTCTTGACACGATCTCTCTCTTTTAGGGATCAAATACTGAGTGTGGCATGTAGAATCTGGCTTCCATCAAGACATCCTTGTGCCTGTTGACACTCAGGAAGGTGACAACAAACAAAAATAACTACATTGGGGAGGGAAGAGGATTTTGGATTTGGTCTCAGTTCATCTCATTGGCAGGCATCTCTGAAAACATTTAGAGTGGACAGAGGGATGTCATGGAAAGAACAGCAGTTGGAATTGATAAAAGGCTGGATTGATCTATTCAGGTACCTTTCTGTGAAGGTGTTTACCCAAACTTGTGATGACAGCTGCAATATCAAGCAAGCTGCACTTCCACTTGTTAACTTCCTACTCCTCAGTCCCCTCTAAATTCAACCATCTTAACAAGCTTTACTTTTTAAGTCTGAATTTATTTCAAATTCAAGTACCTTTCTCTCGTTATCTTCCATCCTTAATTTCCTTGTAATGTACAAAGTTACCCCAAGAATCTCTGCAAGGCAAAACAGGGCCAGTACATGTAGGTGGAGAAACTGGCCTAGTATCATATCACACAGTATTGTATTCCAGTTTTTATTTCACATAGGCCTTCAAAGTGCAGTTTGGGGTTTTTTCCTCATGAGCAAGCCCCCACCCTTCCCTGCCCTCTTACCAATAAGCCCGGAGTAAGCGAGCAGGCAGTCAGCATAGTTCTCCTTCAGACAGCTACTAACAGAGCGTGACTCAGGCTGGCAGTTTGTGAAGAAATCTGCAAGGCGAGATCTGCAACAGGAAGAAAAATGCGTATCTTTAAAAATCAAGCCTGAAGGCATTCTTACCTTTTACACTCTCTATTTTTGGCTTAATATTCTTTAACTTAAATGCATATTGGACACATCTCAGCCATTGAGAGTCTCTTTCTAAGATGCATCTCTTTCCAGAATCTATTTTTGAAGTCAGAACAAGAAAGTGTAAGGAAACAATAAAAAGGAACAGAACAACAGGGAAATGCCTGCCCTTTACTAAAAGAAATGTTCTGCATTTTCAAGCCAAGAAAAAAAGACAAAGAGTGACTTTATCATATGAGGAGTTATTTTGCCTGGATCTGAACTCTTAACTGGAGTCTTTTATCCAGAACACAGTGTCTGCTGTTTGAACGATTACACAAAACTGTATGTTTGTGCTCAGAGACCAAGCAAGACTCTTACTGCAAGACTTGAAGCAGGACCTGCTTGGTAGTGTCCCAGAGAGTGGGCTCACCCCTGCTCTGGCCTGGCCTGCAGGAGCAGCTGGCTGGACTGGGGCAGCAGGCAGGACCAGCTGGCACGGCCTCCTTGGCCCCCCAGAGAGGCCATGGCACTGAGAATCTACTTGTTCTTGGAAAATGTGCATTTCTCCAAAGTCTAGAGTACTGAGCCCAGGGCCAAGATGAAACGAAAATGTGCTCTGCATCGAGTTCTGCTGCTGAGCGGCCACATTATCTTAATTCACCTCAGTCTGCCCATGACCACGGCGGGGAGAGCACTGATTACATACAGGAGGTGCTTTAAGATCAGGAGTGTTTTAAGCTGTATTGTAAGCAACTGATTACTACTATGTTGGAAAATACAAGGACTAACAGGCTCTCTTCTGGTTATTTGTGATTTACAGGCCACATAAGGCTCCCATTCAGGTCCGTAAAATTTGCAAGGCACTGATGAGGTCCCACATCCTACAGTCGCTCCCCTGCCCAACTTAGCCTTATGATCTTGGAGTAATGACTTTTGTTTATTTACAAAGTGTTATTTAGACCTCTTTCCTTAAAAAAAAATCACCTCCCTACTTCAATCATCTCTTCTGTGAAATAGGTATAAAAATATTCTTTTGCATGTGACAACCCACAGTAATGTCTCAGGATCAGATGCTTAATCTTTGTAAAGCCCTCTCAAAATCAGAATAGTATAATCTATGAATTTTCATCACTGCTCCAGCATTATGCAGATTTGCAATATAAATGCGCTTTGTCAGTTTCGAAACAACCCCACAAAAGTTAGCAGAAACAAGTGATTTGCAAGTGATTTACTTTACTTGTTTACATGCTCCAGAGACTAATTATCTTTGTTTGCTTTATTGTTTTACCTGCCCCAGAATGGGACTGGATACACATCATTAATTGGCCTGAAAGTAACGATGGGCAAACATCAAAAGGTTCAGAGGCTTAGTTTGAGAAAGCATCCTATAAAATAAACTCCATGCAACCTATACCTGAACTTATGAGAGCCGTTCTCACGGCCTTGTTTTAGTTCCATCTCCTGCTAACTGTACTGACACCAGCAAATCCATGGTTGCCTTCAAGCCATAGTCAACTCTAAGTTTTCACTCCTTCTCTTGCCTTATTTAATCACTTCACCTCGAGATGGGAAGCTGTACCCAGTTGCCTTTAACAGCTTTAAAAAGCCACCCTCTCTACCAATCCTTCAGGATGCCCTATATGTATGTATACATAAATTTCCTAATTTATGTAAAGCCCCTACTTAGCTGGTGAATATACACTGCACCTACCAGGAGACAGGCTGAGAAGACATGGGTCTCAAGGTATGGGAAGAGATAAATAGAAGCACCATGAAGAAAATGTGGGCAAGGAAACCCTCTGTCACTGCAGTGATTCCTCTCTCAGTCAGTAATTAAGATAGTGGCTCCAATCCAGCTTTTGGAACAAATGGGAACAAAGGCAGTTGACAGTTTCCAAGGATTTTTCTAATTCTACTAATACCTGGATGAAGTCAGGTTTAGAAGAGAATAGAGCCTATTACATCTATCTAGTAGGAAAACCCTCTGCCACGGTTTTTCAGAAGGGCAAGCCTTCTGTAAATACAGTATTCTAGCATTTCTAAAACAAAGTAGCTCTTCAGATCTAAATTTCATTATTTATGTGACCACAAATGAATCTTTTTGGCAATGGAATTATACAATCAGTGTACTGATAATCGAGAAAACACTTCTTGCAATCATTTCATTGTTCTTAAATGTCCAATCCTCCCTTAGGTTATTAGGTGCATTGGTCCAGAGATCATTTAATACATTCCTCTTCTCTAAATGTTTTTAAGGACTGATAACTGTGGAATAACACCAGTCATTTACTACCCAGACTGCTTACAGAACTTATTTATTGTTCCTAAAGGAGGTTAAAAATAGCTCTGCTGATCTCTTTTGCATACAGCTTGACTTCCATGTGAATTTCTGAAGAATTTTTTGTGGTCATAAAAAGTAATGACGTGACAACATTGCACATTAAAGTTTTCATAAGTCAAATATAGTTCAGATAGCTCTGGTCTGAGCATTACTGGACATTATCACACATTCCTTCCCTAGTGAGTCCAATCCAAGCTCTCACCCTCTCCTGAGCTGTTAACTACACCTGGTACTTATGTGGATTCATTTGCACTGGAGAGAAAGTCAAGGCCAGAAAATAAAAACAGAGAGAGACCTCCATCTGCCATAAAATACTCCAATACTTTCAGTGAAGATCTGGGGATTAACACTCACTGAAGATCTGGCCCCAAACATTTCCAGTAGACTGGCAGTGATGAAAGTGTGCTCATCAGTGAACACCGAAACAGTGGTACTGCTATTTATCTAGAGAGAGAGACAAATTAGCCTAATGAGAACCATTAATCCTGAAGTATTGCACATGAATATTAAGAACTGTTTGGGTAAAAGAGACAGTCCTTGTAGGGATGTGGAATCAGAGCAACCTGATAATAGCAGTCCTATGAAAAAATATGCACGCTGTGTTAAACTTAGTGCTCCTTCTGCAGGAGGCAACTTGTAGGTGGCAGGTTGGGGGTTTCTAATCCATGACTGAGAAGTTTTGTCATCTAGAGAACAAACAGAGCTTGCCACATGTACCTTCAAGTGTGCACAGTTTTACATGTGCAATGTACACAGATGTACCTCGCTGCTGGAGAGACACAGGCAGCTTTATATCGTTCATACGGTGTAGCAGGACTGCATTTAAAGGGAACTATTAACTTCTTTTTCTGTCACAAAATCCTCATTGTGCACGGCCGCATTTATGATTTCTTCCTTTTTCCTTGCATAAATAAGGGGTACTACCCATAAATCTTCCTCCCAATATGAAGGAAGAAAAAAAATCATCTCTTGTAGGCCAGAAACCTGACAAATTAAATCAGTCCTGTCTTAGCCCTGGAAAACCTGCAGATGTTCTGGAAAGCTTACTTTAAATATTTTGTATACCACTAGCTGGCAAAGTAAGAATAATCCCATCGGCAAATTCAAAGAAAATCTGCTCAAACAACAAACAGCCTTTCTGAAAAGAAGAGAAAAAATCCCAAACCTGCTATTCTCTAATGCTTTGTATTAGTACCAGTAAAATAATTTGTAACAGTTAAAAATACAAAGGAAGCCAAGTTAATTTGCTCTCCTTATGATAGTGGCTCTTCAAATACTCAGCTGGATGAATCAAAATTTTCATATTTTGCTTACAAATAAGCTTTGTTAATAGCAGTATTGTATTTAATCTGCATATAATTTTTGAGGCAATTTAATTTTATATTAGCACAGCTCGTTGCATAGGCAACATTGATTAGGTTTTCGCTACTTTATGTTTTTAAGGTTTTGTAAAAGTTCTTTGATGTCCTGAAGTTATCTTTGATATTTATCAGTTCTCCCTCTTTAAAGCTGGTCAATTCAGCTTTAGCATTGCTGCAATATTTAAAAGTATGATATAAACTGTGAAGTTGCAAAAAAAATTTTAAATTGCACTTTTAGTTCGGATCTCGTATAAATCATGACCTATCAGAAAGCAACTCTCTGAACCAGAGTCCTCCCCAAGAAGCACCCACATCGCTGGGATAGCAGGTGTTGATGTCTCCTCCTTTTTTCTCTCTGACTGTACTGTTGGTACACAAGGGCTGAGCCCTCAAGGACAGAAACCTCTCTCAGCCCTGCCTTGGCACTGTTGATGTTCAGACCAAGCAAGACACTGAACCCAGGGGGTCTCCTGCCGGCTGCCCACACACAGGTTGTGATGCCCAAGGGAGTGGTTACAACCTCACCCTGGTAGGAATTCCGCGAGCGACAGTGCTGTCCTGGGCCACACCTCAGGGATGTCAGGCGAAGTCTGGACATGCTCACTGCCACCTCTCCTTACACTGCTGCTTGTGTTTAGGCACCTATTTATAGCAGTAACATAAAGAGTACATAAATGCCAGAGCTGAGAGAATGGGGTGACTGCACTAATTAGTCAGAGCTGCTCCAGCGTCGAGACACCATTTGGCAGTGCAGTCACGTAAGGGAAGCGCTGCATCAATATTCAAAACAGAAAAGAAGTATAAATCCGGCACTGAAAAAAGCCAGACTAAGTCAATGAATGTGTGTCATAGTGATAAATGGCATCATTACAGAAAAAACAACCAGTCAAAATACTTGTTCTTCTTTTGTGGGGGTCAACTACAGTGTCCTAGTCTGGCTACAAACAGCTCTCGTAGAGGTGGGGTGGTGCTGTTTCTGCTGGGATGCAGGAGTGGCAAGAGGGGTTGGTATGGGGCCAAACTAATGGCTTCACTGTTGGAGGAACATTTTCTTTTCCTTTCCTTCATAAACAGTGAGAAAATGAGGCAAAGGCCACATAAGCAACTCTATCAACCAGTGGGACGAAAAAAGCCTCAGAAGAGCTCCATAGTGAGAGATGACTCTCGCTGCACATAGGAAAGTCGCTTTGATCCATCTTTTTTTCATTAAAGTACACTAGAGCTGTGTAATATTAATAAATCTCACACCTCCTTAGCTATCTACACACACTGGTGAGCACCTGTGAGCAACTACAAATTTCAACATTTTTATTTAAGAGGTCACTTTTCCATGTATTAAACAGCAACTCCACTAAATTTTTTCATGAAAAATATTGGTTTCTCTTTGATTGCTCCCCTCCTTCTCAAACAATAACAGTGTCCAGGCTCTGCGGTCACTGATGTTCTCACCAACCCCTGGGGCTTCCCTGTCTGTGACCCAGGACCCCATTCAGCCCCTGCCCCAGTGGTGCTGTAGGACCTTGGTCTCCAGCCCCACAGCCCTGCCATGCCCTGCCCTACCCAGCCATGGTCTCCACTGAGCCAGGTCTGCCCACGGGCTGATGTCCCATCCAGTCCCCAGGGAGATGCCCCCTGCCTGGGACTGCTCTGTTCCCAAGCTGGGGTGGTGGGATGAGCCCAGCCCAAAAGGTTCAGTCCTGCCCGTCCCTGGAGTCCCCAGGAGCCCCAGGAAGCCCCCGTCCCACGCTGCAGCCTGACACCCAACTCAGCATTGTACCTTCTGGGGACTGGGAAGGAAAAAAAGTAAATTTCTGATGGCAAACCATTTGCCTCCCAAGACCTGACTATTGCAGGCATTTTCTCTCACATGAACTGATCCAAATCTTTTCCAACACTGGCAGAAACCATTACAGGATTTGAGACCCCAAATACCAGCTACTAACTGAAAGAAGCTGGTTTTTATCTGGTTTTGCTGCTGGTTGTTTTCTTTATTTTAAATGACTGGCAGCCTAAACCCAAACAAATATTTGATCCTGGATTCAATTTACCTCTAAAAATGGTGTTGTTCATCTGGAATCAAAAGACGGACAATCCCCAGCTATACAGAGGCAGCCTATTTGGACTGTGGGATAACTAGGCACAGGCTCAAACAGCAGGGACCACACAAGATTCACCGAGATGCCCTCTAGCAGCACGAGGGCTTGCTCAGAGCATCAGACACAGGCACAAAGCCTGGTCCCTCCGGAGCACCCACACTTGGCCCAGCTCGCTGTCTGTTCCATGTCCCCACCACATTTGCCAGCATTTATGTTACTGCTCCGGCTTCTTGTTTACCGGGGGCCTCCTGGACATCTAATACCCCAGAAAATGGAGACCTAACTTTTTGAAATTCAGTCATTCAAAATGCAAAGCATTTCCACCTGTGCATATCGGTATTTCAAAATTAAAAGTACAAACATTGTATTCTTTCTATTTTTCTATTAACAAATTAATACCCTACACCCATGTTCTTTTACTGCACTTTGTGCAAAGCAAAATAAAGTAAGTTCTATACCATTTTCTGTTAATATTATCCTTTTCCCTTTCCTCATGTCATGTGCTGGAGACCACTTAGATCTTTTTACACAGTATCTGCTATAGAAAATCAAAAGAACTTAACAAAACACTAATGTCATAGTTTATCAACGGTAATTAAATCCTCTAAGCAACTCAAGATCATGCATGATAGTAATTGTAATTTAATATATTAGGTCTCCTTTGGGTTTAAGGGAAACTACTAAGCTCAAATGTGATTCTAAACTAGTACGATTTATTTGAAATTGGGTTATATAAATATTTATATACTACTGACCTTTTGTGTAATAAAACCAATTTTGAAAAATATGGTGAAAATCCTGAGCACAAGGTAATGCAATAAAGAATTAGAACAGTGATTCTCAGATGCTGTGACACAAAACAGAATTTTCTCTGTTTGCAAAAAAAAAATTACCTCACATCATTTTTTAGAGGCCTGTTTGAGAGAACATCTGGAAAACATTCCACAGGAAATCAAACCTATATTAAGTATGTTTTGCAGGGCTCTGTTTCCTTGCATCGACCTTAAGCATTCATAATGTGTTTCTGTCTTCTCAGCTGCAAAGAAAACACTTCTGTGAGAGTCCTCTACAAAACGACAGGCTGAATTGTCAGCCTGTGATTTTATCAGGGCATGCTGGTAAGATTTCTATTTAGTCAACCTGTCTCTGTACCAAAGCACTCCAACAACATGAACAAATCCGCCATCTGCTTTCCAGCTACCATGAATTTGTGTATTTTAATTTCGTTTAATTTCCTTTATGCTGTTTAATTTGAAGCTTCTAAATAAAAATGACTGGCATTTTTAAAGATGCCTAAGCCTCGGTGTCTCCTGACAGGATTTTACTCAGGGAAGAACTACTGCATTACAGGTAGAGGGTAGAGTTGTTCTCACTTCATTAGCTGGGCAAGCAGAACAGTCTTTGAATTACAGGCTGGTAACCTAAGAAAATCACTGTCACTCTCAAAAAGCAAACCAAGGAAAAGAAGCAGTGCCACTGAAAGTCCTTGAGCGCGCCACTGGACGCTTCAGCGTTTATTAACAGCTGTATTGTGGGTGCACACTGAAACGATGTGGTTCCAAGTACCTGAGAAAGACACCCATGGCAATAACATTCCCTGTAACCACTTGAATAAACTATAATAGACTACTACTAGCTCAAGCATGAAACTAATGGGAGTTTGGAGATGGAAAATAATCTAAGAAGTCCAATACAAGTTCTCTCTTTACCAGAAAAGTTTCTGTTGGTAGATGTACTGGAACATCAGGTTTCCTGAGGTTATGCAGGAATGCTCTTTGCATAAGAAAATATCTCAGTGGTATGTGTGGTGACGTTCCTGAAGGAAACAACTCCATGTCCCCTTGTCAGAGAGGTGGCGCAAGGGAAGAAAAGGTGTCCAGTGTGTGCTTGTACTCAATGAGCAGGGTCTGTAGGCAGCCAACACGGCTGAAACCCATCCTGGAGCTACTGTAAATACTGCCCTAACCTCGGAGTAAGACAACAAATATAAAATCAGAAATGCAGATGACAAAAGCAGAGTAGAGTCTCTTTTATGTGAACCCATCTTTTTCCATGCACAGAACAGCCCCACCAAACAGCAAGTCGAGAAGTTCTGGCAGCAGCAAACCAAGAGAGCATTGATCGTATTCAGCATGTTTTACTTGCTTTTAGAAGTAATATGGATATATAATGATAGTACAGAAAGCACTGATTTGTAGTGTAAGATTGGAAAACAAACCATTTTTACCAGTTAAGGATGATGTGCTGCCTTAAAAGCTTTTTTTTTTTTGACTCCACTCTCAAAAAACCATGAAGACACGAGGCCAAGAAAAAAACATGTGAGGCTAAGAGCTGACAGCCCGTGATACACCCAGACATTTACAGAGGTTGTTCTGAAATGAACTGTCCATTCTGAAAAATATTTTTCAATGCTGCATGATGGCCAGTTACTGAGACGCAGCTCCAGCATTTCATAATGACTAACTGGCAAAGGGAGCATTGTAACTGGGAGGACAACCACTGCGATTAATGCTTGAACTGGAACAAAAGAAAGTGAACTAAACACTCAAATACTACAGTTTGAATTTAACAGAGTTCTTAGTCGTATGTGCTTTGCAGTAGAAAAGCTTCCTTTAATGGTTTATAGCATGTGTTTGAAAAAATGTAATGGAAGAACGAACATGTGAATGTACAGTCACCTATTAATGATCTTAGACAAGGGTCACAGTTAGCTCACATAGAAAATCTATCATCAACAGTAAACACACACCAGAAAACCCTTTCTGTGTCACTTAAAGCCAGCAGATCATTAAAGCATAGGAAACAACCACCACCTCTGCTGAGAAGTCTTTGCAGACACCAGTACCTTTACATCTGGCTTCCACTTAACAGGAGTTACTCCAGTAACGTGGTAGTGTTTGTTAACATAATGAAAGCAATGCAGTTTCTACTCAGTAAACATTAGAATGCTAAAATTTGAAAATATGCATGTGGCTGTCACTCGCTCTGTTGAGAAACAAAGTTTTATTTTTAGCTCCAGTGCTTATGTTTTCTTGCAGCTATTTTAATAGATGAACTGCCACCAGAAATATACTCTCACTGCGCCCTGATGTAGAATGATATAAATAACCTTTACAAAGTCCAGCATAATGGAATGGTAAAATCACTTGACATTCTCCTAATTAGTATTGCCTGAAGATTTACCTACATAGAACAGGAAGAGCCAAATATTCCCCTGGAATAAAACCACTGAAGTCACTGATGTCAGAGGAAGTACGCTGGGAACGGACTTGATAGAGTAGATCTGTTATTTACATTAAACAGAGAGCAGCTTCTTGCCTGTAGCATATACAAGGCTTGCAGTAAATGAAGAAAAGATTTTGATTTATTAAAGAAAATGCTATTGTGTGATACATACATCCTTTCTTTGCCCCAGAAACAGCAAGTTAGCCAGATGTGACTGGGTGTGCATAACAGATCTTCTCTTCACCACATCTAATAGATCAGGGGGTGGAAACTACTCATGCAAACTAGTGGATGCTAAACTCTTCTCTACAGAAATCTCTCAACGAACAATTCAAAAAATCAGCAGTTAGCAGTACTCTTAGTGGAACCCCATCCAGCAAAGCAATTAAGTGCTTGCTTAACTGTAAGGACATGAGTAGCTTCAAATTTAGATCTCTATTAAAGTTTAATGCCAAATTTCACTGTCCTGGATTTCAATATTTTTGATTAAACATGTGAAACTGCTTAATTAACATATGTAGTTTAATCTCTCCCCCCCGATAAATCAACAAAACAAAGTGGGTCACATTAGCCCTGCTGTAACCTCACGTTCCTAATCTGTAGTCTTCTTATTTCTTAAATTATACAGGCAGCTTTTCTTTTCCACTTAAATTAACAAAATAAGGCTTTTCAAACAAAATGAACATTCAGGAGAGACCTTATTTCTCTCTACCTGAAAGGAGGTTGTAGCAAGGTGGGGTTCTCTTATTCCAAGTAACAAGTGACAAGATGAGAGGAAATGGCCTGAAGTTGTGCCAGGGAAGGTTTAGATTGGATATTAGAAAAATTTTCTCCATGGAACGAGTTTTCAAGCATTAGAACAGGCTGCCCAGGGAAGTGGTGGAGTCACCACCCCTGGAAGTAGTTAACAGACCTGTAGATGTGGCACTTGGGGACACGGTTTAGTGGTGGGCTTGGCGTGTTAGGTTTGTGGCTGGACTTGATCTTAATCGTTTTCTCCAACCTAAAAGACTCTTTGATTCTATGAAGGACCACATTTAGATAATACAAATGCCCGTAGGTTCTTAGAGCTGAAATTTACTGGTGACAAGTACCTCAGCCCACTGAGTTGTTCTGACTAGAAAGAGACCGACATGGAAGCAGGGTATCTAAATAGAGCCTATAAAACCTGAACCATAGGCATCCAAGTTTATTTTGTGATTGTTCTATGTTCACACACACACACACTTTATTCCCACTTTCACTTCTTCAACCCCGTAGACAGGGAATAGGGAATATTCAGCACCACAGGTTATTTTTAACCTGATCAGCAAAGGACCCACCTGACTGGAGGGATGCTGCCTGGGGAGTTTTGAGCTTGCCTGACACGGGACCTCAGCATGAAGACACTGTCTAGGTAGTGCTTCTTGGAGGATGAACTCTCCTCACTGGTACAGCACAAAGCCAAAGGAAAGTTGGGTGCAGGATTAAAGCTGAGCCACTTTTCTAATTACTGTATCCTTGTGTCTCTCCTGCTTTTGGAGAAATGTCCATCACCCAGCAAGCTTTTAATCTTCAAGCCCCTCTTAAACTGAACAGAGAGTATAAATGAGGGCTAGCCAAGCAGATCTTGGCACTGCAGAATGAGATCCATCCAGACTTCAACAGGGACAAAGCAGTCTTGTTTTGCTGGATGTTTGGATTTTTTTGATTCCAAAGGGATTTATGGCTATCTTATAAGGAGGAACTGCTTGATTCATTTTGAGTTGTATTCAGATGGAAGAAATTTAAAATAACCTTTGTTTCTGAGGGGGAGGGGGGAGCAATATTATGTCTATTTACTCTGCTAACAGAAGACATCAAAGTAATGAATCACGTAAGAGACTGAAAGGGAAGAAAACAATACAATATTGCAGCATTTTCTATCTTTACTTTGCCTTTCTTGCAAGGTTTTTGCTTATTTTGCAGAGACTGCATTAATATTTTTTTCCAGGCTAGCAATTCCCCACGCACATATTCCTCTACACCATCAAGTTACCTCTGCAGAGTACATCAGCTTCTTTCCCAACTTCCCCTCAGACCCCATTTTTTGAATTTTTTTGAACTGTCACCATGCCTCACTATTAGTTCATTAAAATGAATGAATACCTGGTTGTTTGGGGTTTTTTTCACTTAAATAAATAAACCTCTAGCAATATATACATCTATGCATATATTTACGTGCTTGTATAAACATACATGAATAAAAATCACTCTTCAAATTCAAGCTATCGTGAGGTGAGCTTGTGGGCATGGGCCAAAAGGCAGATTGACAATTTTTTCTGTCCCACTTGCTATTCTTGAGACACAGGAGCTCTCCTGAGTGCAGGTGCAGAGAGCTCAGGCTCACCCTACTACACTGCAAGAATCCTACAGCTACTGCAGGGTGAGTCAGGCATGGGAGGTTTTGCACCCACTCCCTGACTCAGTCTCCAAACGAACCATGCAGGCACACCCTGCACTGGTCTAGAAATCGAGAGTGACCTTTTTGTAATGTCCTTAACAGCATTACAAAAACTATGCTGTTGTCCTGGTTTTGCATAACCACAGCAAAGCGATCATCTCAAGGAGCTGCCAAATTAACAAATGCCCCGGAGGGCCTCAAACCCAGCTCTGTTATCCATAACTGTATAATGCTACTGTGTCCTTCACGGAAATACCCACCCAGTGCCCTTTTAACATGCAAAACTGGAGCCAGGCTGAGAGTGAGCGCTCAGGCTTTTATCTGACCAACTGAATTGTCACCAATATCAGCTACCAGGCTCAGAACGGGAGGCAGCACCCCTGTTTTCCCTCTCATTTGCTGAGCTGCAGATGATCACTGGACCGTGGCAGGATATGGAGGGAGGAAAAGCACAACATGCAGAGAAGCAGGTGGGGAGGCACCGTAAGTGGCTGTAATAGAATTCAAACGTGTCAGAGAGGCGGTGAAAGTCAGATAATTGCAGGAAGATCTGGAAAGAGGAGATGAAAGGAGACTAAGTGAAGGGAAGAGGCAGGAGGAAAAGAAAAGTAAGGGGGGGAAAAAGTGAGAAAATTGGAAGAGAAGTGTAAAGAACAGAAAATTTGAAGGGCTTCTTCTTCCCCTCTTCCATCTCCTCCCACACATCCCTCCAGTGCACTGCTCCCTGTTATTGCTGTCACTGAGGACGGCTCCCTCCTAACACAAGATGCTGGGCTCCCCCTGTCCTGGAGCAGGACAAAATTGGTTGCCCGCACATTTATAACATCTCAGCACAGACCTGTCTCCAGTGCTGAACACGAGCGTGCGGGGTTTGCAGTCAGCAGTGGCACTTGCTGCAGGAACAGCCCACAAGCCTCACACAGAGAAGCCTCTTCTACCAACAGGTTACAGGGGTGAAGCACCTGCACATTTACACATGCCTTATGGAAAAGGAGCACAGACACCGTGACTCCCCTTCCAAGGTAAATTATCATTAGAAGTGTTCAACAGAACAGCATGAAGGAAAATTATTTCTTTGGCAAGTTTCCGATGTTTTCAGGAAATGCAGCAAGCAGCTGAGCTTCTGTTCTAACTTTTCCAGTGGTGAACTCTTCCCTGCACGGACAACAAGGTTTCCATATCTTCACACAGTATTCTGATACCTGCAGAAGCAGACATCTTTCATACAGACCTGAATGGGTGGTTGCAAACAAATTAAGATTGGATAGGACAGGTGACCAGAAACTGGTCAAGAGGTAAGAACACACCAATGAAAGCACATTTACAAAGATTTGGGTCTCTGAACAGACAGTGCTGAAAACATTTCTCACTGTATTTTCAAGGAGATGACCCAGGTACTGGAACGTAATGGGATATTTCATTATTATCCTTCAGATATCCCACAAGAAGAAGTTATTTAAATATGTTACGCAGCAATTTTTTTCAGTGTCAAACAGCTGCAGACAGCAACATGTACTTTTTGCAGAACTAAAGGCAAAAAATTAAGAAGACAACTGTCTTCTGAAATTATTTAAGACTTCTTTCTGGCTATTTGAGCTTCAGAAATGAGCCTCAATGATTTGACCAGTCATTTTGAGTATAATTATTGTGGAGGACAAGAAACACACTCTTACCAGTTTCTTTTATTACCAAAAAATGCTGCCCTTTTCTGATCTTTGCAGCACATGACCGGATTGATAGCATTATTTCAATAAATAATGTGTCTGTATTATCACTCTGGTCAGTGTCTTCTAAACATACCCAGGAAAAAAACCCAAGTATGCAAATTCAAAACACAGATTATTAAAAAGACCAAACAAATGACTCACACTTTCATTACTCAAACAAAATAGTATTTGCAGTACTGTCAAATGTGATAGTGGCAAATATGAAGCACCCTGTCCTGCATTTACAGCAGATGATATTCTTAAAATATGCCAGCCAACTCTCTGAAGTTTCTAACTGTTGGCTGAAGTGATCAGATCAAGAAGTTCCTCTGAGATCTGTGCTATTCCAGGACATCGCTGGTGAAAGTTTTCTATGGTGTATTGACTTTTCTTAGATTTGTTTATGCTCACAACAAAAAAGAACTCTAATGGCTTCTTCTTGGGTTTTTTGCTCATCTTTTCACTGAGCATTGACAGCCATGCCTGAGAGACTACAGTTGTTTCAAACCTGGATGTGGACTGGGATGCAAGTAGAGGCAGCAGACAAATGATAATGAAAGTGAACCATTCAGCATTCTGATGAAGTTGAAAATTAGGACTGTTTACTTAAGTCAGAATTTATTTGCATTTCCTGACATTTCAGGTCTCTTTCTTCCCTCGATCGAGAAGATGTTATATAACACATAGATTAATGAATAAAAATAAAATAAAAAAGCAAAGCATCCTGCCATCTCTGTTAGTGGCACCTGCAGTTTGGCCAGATTGCTTCCCTGAACTTAACTCTGTTTCAAGAACAGGTTTGGTGATATATACACCAAGATAAAGCTTTTAAAGAGCATTCAAAACTGAATGTTTAAATACTTCTCAGAGGCCCAGCTGATATTTTATACAGAGTACAGGCAGACTCAAATCTTGTATTTCTGAGTAAGTAGCATTCACAAACCATTTTATGAACATATTTTCAGAAAACCTTTAGAACTTGTACCCCTTGTCTAAACTAGGATTATGAAAAGGCTTTAATAGCTGTAATAGGCATGCAAATAACTTGTTCTAAATTACCTGGCTTCACAGTAGGCAGAACATATTTTCAAATTATTCTACCATTTAGATACTCTTTCTGATTTCAAAATGAAATAGAAGTTACCAGAGTTAGAATTACACACCTACTGACTGCTGTTTTAATTATTCTAAACGTCTGTGGATTTACTATAAGAACTGATATTTATCAGTGCCAGTAGTTTCAATAGCAAGGAGGAGATCTCCCATTTCTTTCCTGCCCTGCCCAAGTGCCTGTTTTCCTGCAGGACCAGGGGAACAAATCTCACCAATTTCCTTTAAGTGCACAACAAGTCACAGAGACAAAATGTCTTTCACTGCCTCATAGGCTGGGATAGCTTCGGTGCCAATTCCTCCTCTCCATGACAGCAGTGAGGGAAGGTATTAAACCACCCGCAGTTTAGAGAGCCCAGGAGGTTGTAACACCAACGTGAGGTGACTCTGAGAACACATCCAGCTTGCTTTACCTCCACAGGACCTGAGAGCTGCACACACTGAGTCTGCCCCAGACCCTGCAGGCATTTGCCCACCCATTCCCTTGTACCAGTGTTGCCCCTCATAGCCAGGTCTCACTGAGCCTTAGAAGAGCCAAAACTTTTAAATCTGATGTTCTAAAGCAAAAGAAGCCACCGTTTATTTACAAATAAATCAATTTTCATCTCAGTGCTGGCTTCAACTTCAGGCAGAGATTTTACCAAGTTTCCTCTGCAACACTGCAATGGAGAAAGCACAGCACCAGACTCATGAAGTTAAACTAAACAAAATGCCATTAAAAACTTAACTGCCAGGACAACATTAGATCAAAGCCGACCAAAGGAAAACACAGTCATGAGAGAAGTGACGGTGTTAATTTAAGAAGTTAATTCCAGAACACTACAACCCAAATAACAGGGAGAAGTTTCTCTATAAAATCCTCTCTCCAATTTCACACTGACAGTTTGGCAGAAAACACAGTAAAGATACTGTAACTCTACTAATTAAGAGGACCTGTATATAGGGAAGGCAATACATACAAGCAAAAATACTAATGGAACAAAATGGAAACAGAAAATGGATAGTTCCGAGGCTGCACGTACCCAGCGTTCCTAAACTGCAACAACATCGGCAGTGAAGCTGCTGAATGCACGTCAGATTGCTCTGATTTAAATCTGCTCCTGTTGTGACCAGCAGGAAAGTGTCTCCAGATTCCCCCAGAGCCACGGAGGGCAGGGCACTGCTCACCTCCTCAACTCTGAACAACACTCTGAAGTGCTACTGCAAAAAGCTTAAGACCAGCAGTGGAAATCCCATAAACAAACTTCAAAGTAAATATTTTGCCAGGCATAAGTAAGTACTTATTAAGATTTAGATCGTATCTTCAGTGTCCTTGACATTTTACAATAGTGTTTATCTCCCTTGTTTGCTAATTCACAGAACTGGATAATCTACAAGAAATTTACACATAAGAAACGAGAATCAGGCACGACTTCATAAATATGACATTAGCACAACAATGCTCTAACATAAACATACACAATGCTAAGTAGGAGCAAAGCGTTTCCTGAGGGCAGAGGAGGCCCTGTACGCCACTGGGTAAGGGCTGTGTGACAACCTGCAGGGACCCCACGAGGCGAAAGGACCCAGTTAGTCCCGTGGAGCGGGGCTCTGCACTGGGAACACGCAGGGAAGGAGGTCGGGAATTAGGTCAGTGAATCAAAGACCCCCCAGCTGCATCAGCCCGGCACTCTTCTCAGGGGAGGGGAGATAACACAACTTCAAGGCTAGACCAGCTCTATGAAGAGAGTGGTATTCTGTCTACAATGTGGACTCCTTTTTTCCCAATGAATAAAAAACACGTGAGTAGTCTGTGCACTGTGACTATTTACAAAGTCCAACATGAAGCTTGTATTCCCAAGTATTAGTACTCACATGTACAGTGAAAATAAATCCCATTACAACAAAAAATTCTACTTTTACCTGGTCACTAATGGGACATAAAAATCAGAACGAGACATAATTCTGTAGAGACACCCAATGTTTCCAACAAAAATCTATAAAAATTAAACTGGGGGTTTAAAGACTCATCCAAAATGTGAGGGGGTAGCTGCAAACAGTTTTGGAGAAGGCACACATTGTAAGCAAATGAGGGCTTTTGTTACTCTGTTAAGGACGTCAGAGGCATT
Organism: Mystacornis crossleyi; assembly: GCA_013400655.1. Taxonomy (NCBI): domain Eukaryota; kingdom Metazoa; phylum Chordata; class Aves; order Passeriformes; family Timaliidae; genus Mystacornis; species Mystacornis crossleyi. The sequence continues at coordinate 3,729 of VYZQ01012734.1, read as the reverse complement.
TGCTTTTTTCCCTGACTCATCCTTTTCCTCAGGGGGTATTCTGACCCTTAGCCATGGCAAATCTATCAGCACCAAAAAGTTCTCTCTGGTACCTCATTAATCACTCCCCTGCCGTGTGCTATCTTACCTGCAGATGTAATTCTTCTTGCAGGACTCTTGTAAATTCAGGCAGTTTGGTTTCTCCCTGTCCTCATATGAACACACAGGAACAATAGTCTGCCGTCTCCTTTCTGTACAGGCTACGTCTCGACAGGAGCAGAAGAGCATCCCGTAGCTGTGCTTTGGGGGGACCTTGTCAAAAAATAGCCGCAGGGCCTTATGACACTTCCGCTTGTTACAGATTTCATTAGACGTGCTGCTGGTGCAGGGGGTTATGTAAGCAGATCTGAACCTCTTGCAGGTATCATTTAGGTTACAAGCTTTGGCTGCATCCAAGCAATTGTTCCCCTTTGAAAGTACTGGCTCCACTAGAAAAAACAACACAACAGCAGTGAGAAACGTGTCACATTTACACTGTGCTTTGTGGTTATTTCACTGTTAACGAGATCCTGAATACATATATTTGCTACATACAAAACTTTCAATGCCAGAAACTGGGACCAGTCCTTCTGTTTCTCAGGGTAATGGTTTAACAAGTGAACAAGAGCCCAGGCATGCACTGAGGGCAGAATGCTGGCGGACAAATGGCACTCCGGGCAGCCTGTACTTCATCTTCTTTGTAGCAGACATGCAGGGCAAATATTGGGTAAGACTTGGTTTCACTAAACAGGTCTTAAAATCCCTAGTAAATTGGAAAGCGTATGTCTGGCACAAGAACACAGCGAGAACATGGGCTCCTAACTCCGGTTTTGTAAAGCTCTGACATTTCCCATCTTTTTTCCCTTGAACAAATTAAATGACATGCCGTGTCTAGCCCAGGTGCCAACATTTGAAAATAATCTGTGTACTATGCAGAAAGTAGAATCGGCATGCCCATTACTACATTTTTTGAAGTCTGAGACCAGCCCACCCATACAGGTGCAGCCCCACGACTGGGAGCTCTCTAAGGCCGCCCACAAGGCCTGCAAGCTCCATGCTTGGGTAAAACACTGTTACAAGATCTACAGGTGCCACCCGAACCCTGGGAAATTTATGAACTTTTACAAGCTTTGAAGAAGCTGACATAAAATTAAAATGTGACTGTGAAAGAAACATTTTAAAACAAAGAATATGTCTCTTTCTCACACATACACACGTACACACTACAAGAAATTATAGGAAAAATTAAACTCAGATATAAGTTAAGGCTATAATTACACATTTAATTTTGCAATACATTATCCAGATATTAAAACCCAATAGATGCTTTGCTTGAAAACTGAGGCAACTGGCATTAGATTGTGAAATTCAATTAAGAATAATCGTAATGCTGCTTTGGATATTAGGAATGCCAAAATCACAGATCCAAGAAAATACATTAATTTCCCACTGCTACAGAATCTGCAAGCTGAACAAAACATTTTGCAAATATCTAAAATCTGCTGCAACCTCTTCGGGGAGGCTGGCCAAAGATAAAATATTTTAAACGATCCAGAGCTCTAAGTTACTCTTAAAAAAAGCTTTTTTCCCTAGGTCTTTCACCTTTACCCAGAAACTCAGTCCAAGGTCCTTCTACAACTCAATGTCACTCATCTCCATTCTCCTACCACTCTGCCTCCCATTCCCAGATCAGGACATCAACCTTTCCTCTTTTTCCATGGCAGGAAAACAGGAAGCAGCTTGGCTGAGATGCTGCACTGAGGTGCTGTATTTGTTGGAACACACTGTGCCCAAGATGAGCCTTGGCTGCTTGCACACACTTCCCATTATTCAAACAGATCACCTGCAACTGTCCCATGCATCTTACCTACCCCAAAATAACACAAAGCTAAGGACCATTAGATCTGTGTTTCTCTCTAGCAGTGTGCTTAACTGTGTTCAGTGGGGTTTTGTGCATTTAACCTTCGTAATTTGACAATCATGCTCCAAGTCCTTCCCAATCTCAGCTGCTTGCACAACAAAATGGCAACTTTTTGCATCTTATCTTCATAAATTACTAAATTGTAAACATGCAACATTAGACTATAAACTAAGAGCCAAGCGTTTCTTATAATAGCAGTCTACAACAGATGCAGAAGAGATGAGATGCCCAAAATACAACCCTCTCATAAAATGGTAACATTTTGATAGAAAATGTTGTACTACATTAGCATACAACTATAATATTAACTATGAACTCTGAAAAGTTTTTTTTATATAGTATATAGAATTATATGTTTAGTACAAATATAATTACTATGTAATCTGCAGGGCATATAATTATGCAATATATGAATAGTATATGCTAATTACTATGTGATTGCAGAGTAATTACATGGTTATTTGTGCCTGGGAGTCAACTGCTGAATTCCACTCTTTAAAAGAAAATTCTGTGGAACAGCTCCGAATGGGGTATTGCAATATGAACAGCCTTCAGCTTAGTGTATTGATATATGCTACTACAGAATTAAAAAGCACCGTGAATACGAGCACCTCAAAAATCAAAAGGGACAGGTTAATCAATCTTGTTTAAAAGGCAGAACATAAGCCAAGTCACTGACGGTGCAAAAAGCAGTGAAAGTTATCTTGGGTGAAAGTTGAATTAGGTGCAAAGTGTTCACAAATGAACAGTTATGCATATTCAGATCTGTCATTCAGTTTATATCTGTTCAAGACTCATATATCTCTACATGTCAACTCTGAATACAGACTGGTTTTGGGGGGTTTTGTTTTTTAAACCAGCCCTGGCTGTAATGTGCCCCTTGTTTTTTCTATTTTGATACGTATGTCTCTAGATATTGTTTCTGCCATACTTGTTATAACATTATACAAATTATTGTTACCTTTTAAAACCAAGACTAAATGTAAAAGAGGTGCATCAGCTGCATCTGAATTAAACCAGACTGTCTAAACCAACTCTTCTCATTAATTTCAACTTCTCTTAAGCTTTTAAATCATATTTTAATGCAAAATTGACAATCTGGAACACAGTTAATGCTTTATTTTTATTGCAAAAGTGCAACATAATTATTCCTAAGTCCTGTGGTACTACAAACAGTTAACAATACTGGGAGTGTTCCTGAGGATTACTTATGCAGCAGTAATTTGTAGGGTCAAAATTTCACCCAGCGTCTGTTCCGCAAAACTTAAATTATTAAGATGGGCAGGAGTTTGGCTCTTACCAGGTACTGTCTACTTTAAAAGCAAACAGATCTAATCCAGAGCTACTCTTCAGGAGAGAATCCTTTGGGAAGGGTTTGTGTAAGACCATCCTTTTTCAGTTTTCCCCTCTCTTGGGGCATTAGGATATGGATTGGGGGCAGTCAGGGCAGGAGCCTGGGACAAGTAATGATTGCTTTGCACCACCATTTCTCAACCCAGAGCTTTCTCTCTCCCAAATCCCCTTTGCCTGGGCCCATTCTGGAATTCTCTGCCAAACCACGCAGCTCTCCACTCTTGCCAAATCACCTCAGACTCCGTGGCAGCGACTTCCAGGCAGGTGATGCCTCACGGCTGTGAGTGAGGCGCTGGGTCCCGTCTGCAGCGCGGGAGAGCTGAGCGGGAACCACCACCAGGATGCTGCTGCCTCCCAGCAGGAGCCTCCACCCAGCAGCTGAGGATGCTGCCCTGATGGGGAGCAGGCAGAGCACAGGCAGAGCACAGGCAGAGCGC
>VYZQ01012730.1:0-16078 GCA_013400655.1 Mystacornis crossleyi | reverse complement strand
CAACCTTAATGATTCTAGGATTCATACTTCCTCATCTTTGCTAGGGCACGCTGGAGACCCTCAGCCCCCTAAGGAGTTCAGGAAAGACTGACCCATTAAATCCTTTCAGAGCTTGTGCCCCTGCACCAGTGTTTCTGGAGCAAAATCCTTACGAGTAAGAAGTAGGAGGGGCTGTGAACCCTGAGGGATCAGTGCCACTGCTCTTGGAGATTTAAGGGTCTGAACAGCACGCTGAGGATGTGGGTTATATTCATGGCAGGGGGAAGGAAGCAAAAAGAAATTATTATGCTTTTGGCAGCGCAGGGTAGAAGCATCACCTTTCCTGACATGTTTGTCTAGAGCGGAGATGGTATCCAGTGGTAGGATGAAGAGAAGTTCCATGCTGTCTGGTGTTAATTACAAAGGGAAAACCACACGAAAATCAAACGAAATTGAATCCCACTGCATTTGATATTCCCAGAGTTGAAGGCCTCGGTACATCTCATTAGTTTAAAACCCCTGATGGAGAGAGCTCAGCTTCGAACGGGAAAATTGATATGACATTGAGACCTGGGAGAGGATTAGCTGCCTGCCTCAGAACTTGTCCAGAGGAGTCGAACATGCAAATGTTCCCAGAGAGCAGCTCCCTGCAAGAAGGATGCTGGATAATTAAGGCCCCTGGGACCACACAGTTGCAGCGAGGGAGGGATGAGGTCTGTGTGTCTGAAAAGTCCCTCCACTGCATCCTCTCTGTGAGGGAAATAATGCCTGGGCAGTAGAGACAAGCCCAAAGCTTTGGGTGTGCTTGAGTGCTGGTGGCAGAGATGCTCTGTTCCACCTCTCAGTGGGATTTGCAGGTGCTGGGTTAGGACTGAACTCTGCAGGGTGCGGTGTTCTTGGACTGACAAATTGGCTTATCTGGAAAAGGTGCCTGTGGAAGATGTGTGGCTGAGGCATAAGCCCGGGTTTGGCCCAGGGGTGACTTAAGCTTTTGTGGCAAAGGGTTTGGTTCCATTTTGCGAGCCTGCAGCAGTGCTGAAGGCCCAAACACACCTGGTTTCTGCAACCCACCGTCTTTACTGATGTGAAAAGTGCAACACCCTGGCAATGTGTACAGAAACTGCTTTTCTAGTGCTTGAGCTGGTAGGAGGTGTTTTCCAGGGAACGCAGGCCCTGGCAAGTACTGTGCCTGTCAGTTTGTACCTGTGAGCCTCTGCTTTGGGCCCTGCTGGGTTTCCTGTTCTGATGAAGTGTTCTGTAGCAGCCATAGGTGGAGAGAGGATGTTTCCCATTTTCTCCTGCACGCCCCAGCCGTGCTGTGTGCACTCTTAGGCAAGGAGCTAACAATGAAGAATCCACGACTCGGCAGCACACCGGAGTTTTCAGCTTCTGAAAACAAAACGTGTTGGTGGACTGGCTGTGATCTCTGTGGCAGGTGGGGCTCGCAGACCACACCAGCATCACTGTGCTTCTTGTGTACTCAGAGGGCTGTTTCTAGCTGGGACATTGCAGTCCTCAGGCAGGATTACTGGAGAAGGGCTGGCGGGATCCCCTTCTTCCAGCAGGGTGATTGGAGGCTGTGGAAGCCTGCAGGAAACTGGCCATCGGCGTGATGCCTCTTCTCTGGCCAGAAACTCCTGCCCAAGTAGCCAGGAGGTGACAATCTGTGCGTCCCTCTGGCACAGGCTTTCTCCGAGGGAAATCTTGTCTCTTGTTGAAGCAGTGACCTGAGGCAGGGATCCTCCTCACCCATCTTCTGCCTGTGCCTCTCTCTAGCCTGCTTAAAATAAACAGACCTTGCGATTCTCCGCTGGAAAAGTTCTCCAGGGCTCCAGGGGAGGAGCCCCAGAGGAGAACACTTGTCCCAGCACAGGGCATTGCTGACGTTGCGGCTGGAGAAGATGTTGGCAAGAGCAAGGAGCCGTGCTTTATATAACTTGGTGTCACAGCTTCCATCTGAGGGTAGCCTAGGTCAGGACTCACCAGCCTGGGAAAAGCAGCACCAAGGAGGACTTGGGACATGGATAAAATCACCCAAGAAGATGATTAGACGGTAATTGTTTGTTGTTTCCTGCAGGGTAAGAAAATAATGGACTTCAGGTTTAAATCACACAGCTTTACATGCTGTGTGTGGGGGAGAACTAATTCAGCCCTGGAAACGTGTTGTCCTGGGATGTCGTGGCGGCCAAAAAATATCATGAACCTTTAAAAAGGAACTTGGCAATTTCATGGCAGATAACTCTTGATGATGGGCCTAAACACAGCCCTGAAGCAATTTACAGTTTGGGAGTTTGTAAGTGCCGGGCTGCTAGGAGCTGGAGAATCATCCTGGCAAAACACCTCCACCTTCCACCTTCTCTTCAGTTCTTGCCATTAGCATCAAGCCCAGTTGCTGTGGGAGACAGGAGGCTGAGTTAGAGGGACCTACAGTCTCCTGGCTGATGGCTTTCACGAGTGGACAGAGGTGAGTAAGTGACCCTATCACACATCCTCTGAAGTGAGATCCTGCTTTTTTGAGAGACTGGGATCAAAAGAGCCATTTTGGGTCTGACATGGCACCGTGTGTTCCTCGGCACAGGCAGATGCTTGAGTGACTCCTCCAGTGCCCACGCCTACCTGTGCAGAAGTGGAAGTTGTGCTGAGGGAGTTGCCTGGTGACGGTTCTTTGGGAAGGTTTGGAGAACTGAACAGTTAAGTACGCTTAATAAAAATGTATCAAAATTTGTAAACATATGTATCACATCTCTTTGATAATGAAGGAGCAGTTAATAAGTATTTGCAATCAATGTTCCTACCTGGAAGCTTTCTCTGAAAGCATTTCTGAGGCTGCTCAAACAACCCATTTATTTCTATCATTTTAACAACCTGTTTTCTCAAGGCACTTGAAATTACTTGCTCAAAGAGCTGTCTCCCCTCCTCCCCACCTACGACATGCTCCATTTTACAAAGCCTTGGCTCAGTCTCTGCCTTCTGGCTGTGTCCTGAACGGCTGGGGAAGATCCTGGAACTGCTGCTGGCTGGGATCCTGCTCTGCTGGAGGTGTTGGCAGGGCAGGTGGGCAGCTTTGGGTGACAGTGATAAGCTGGGTTATAATCACTCACGTGGCGATCCCTACCTAAAAACCAGTTTATGTGGGAAGTCAGGAGCTGCCTGGGTATTGTGTGCACTGGAAATACTTGCACTGGCTGGAGGAGTGTTGGTTTGGCAATGTGGGGAGCAGGGCACTTCTTTTGCTGTTCATGTGGAATTAAGATGATGTGACATCCCACTGATGTGTTCTGAGGACTTGTGGTACAATTCTCAGTCATCCCACCCCTACCCCTTGGTGAGCTGTTGTATACAGCCTGCTTTTCCTCTGGCACAGAGAGATCCACGTCCCTACCTGCTGCTTCCAGGATGTGTGGGCATCACGTAGGTTTGGATGGCCTCTTTGGGCTGTTGGATCAGTATTTCTTCCTCTTCGTAGCAGTGTGTGTGAGTGGGTGGCTGGTTCCCAGAGCAGTGATGTGCCTTCTTGAAGGCTGCAGGATTAGCTGGGGCTGGAGTGCAGGAGCAGCTTAGGTCTCCCAGCCTGGGCACATCCCAGGACAAGGCTTATGAGGTCGGTGCTGAAAGTGGGGATGATCCCTGCCTGTTAACAGAAGCAACTTACTCTTGGCTAAGGAAAGATGACAGGTGATGAGTGAAAGTTTCAGCTTCCAGGGTTCTTCCCCACATACTTCTTGCAAGGATTTCAGTTCTCAGGCTGCACTGATGCTTTGCCTTTCCCTGGGAAGCCGGGAGCCATGTGGCTTTGACGTTCTCTTATTCCCTGGGGTTATTCCCTGTCCTCCTCTCTGGGATGTGTTTGGGCTCTGCTTTGTGAGATAACTAATAGGGCTGTCAGCCCCCTTGTCCCAAGGACCTGAGAAGACAAATAGTCCAACATGTGTAGCCACCTTTGCAGGTCCCGAGGCCCCGGCAGGGGCCAGCAGGGTGACGGATGGGCTGACGAGCGGGGCTGACACAACTGGGTCAGCGTGAGTGTCAAAGGGGTGGAAGCCGGGCCTCCTTCTCCCCTCTGCTTGGCACCCCAGCGCCTCTGGGCCAGACGGTGGCCACTTATCACCCCTTCCTTCAGTGCCTGCTGTAAGCTGGCGGCACCAGAGCCTTGTCTAGAAGAAAGACACGAGTCATGGTCCTAATGCTGCGCTGTGGAGCTGCCATCTGTCCTCTCCTTGGATGTCGCTGCTGGGGCGGCCTGGGAACATAACCCAGTGCTGATGCTCTGTCAGGCAAACATCTGGTTACGCTGTGCTCTATGCCTCTGCCTTCCCAGCACGCCGTGGTGCTGCCTTCCCTCTAAAAGGTGAGCTTCATGCACCTGCACGTATAGATGCACTTTTAGATGTACTTTTTTTTTAGAGTTCCAACTCTGTGCTTTGCATCCTAATGCTGCTTTTCTTGCCCAGCCTCCTACAGCCTCTCCTCTCTCATCTGGAGCCAGCTCCTGTGCTGTGGGAAGGGTTGCTTGTTTGGAGAGGACCATGCAAATAACCTCATGAGTTTCTCCCTTTATGGACGGCTGAGGAAAATTTGCCAAAGCGGCTGCGAGTGAGTCTTGTGAGCGTTCTGGAGTGATGAGCTGAGAGCCCTGAGCCAGTCTCACCGTGCAAAATCCATTAGCCATGAGCAGAGCTGCTTCTGGACTCAGCATTCAGTACCTGTTACGGCCTGAATTAGTCCTTAATTTCTGTCTCTTACAGTTAAAATGACTCAGGCGTTTCTTTTTGAGACGGGGTATTACTTCTGACTGAATATCCCACAGCTATGGCTCTCCTGACCATTAAATTGTTCTCAGGAATGCACTGATCCTCTTGTCTCCGGGTCAGTGTAGGCTGGTGCCGTCACCTGCACGTTACTGTGGGGCTGGAAGAGCACTTTGCTTTGCTGTAGGCAAGCAAATGCTGAGACATTTCTGAGGACTCGATGGCTGCGGGTTTAATAAGATCAATACTACCTCTGCAAAAGATTATATGGTATACTAGGCAGCAAATAGACCACCTCTGCTGGATTTGGAAACCGTTTATAGAGTCTGTTAGGGATGGTGAAGTAGAAGGGACATATCTGGAGTGAATTGCACAGTGGCAGTGGTGGAGACTCCCACATTAAGGGTTTTGCAGTCTATTAAATAATGGAATTAAAATCAAAATAAATGAGAAACTTTTGTCCAAGAAGTCATACCCGCAGCCACATCATTGGCCAAAGAACAGAGGAGAAATGTGCTGCCCAGAAGATGAGTGCTTGCTGCTGTATCCACTGGCCTGTGCTGCCTCCTTGAAGCCTTGAAAGGTGTCGGGAAGAGGGCAGGGTTGTCTGTCAGGCTTCTGGCGGGACAAAGAGCCAGTCAAGGTGGAAGCTTGGAGATCCTCCTGCTCCCACCCAGCAGGCTCTTGGGTCTTCCACCCCAGAGCTGCCAGGTCAAAAGCTGTCTTGTGCTGCACAACATCCCTTGTGCCACACTGTGTGCTCTACAGCCAGGCTTAGTGCTGCTGCCCAACCTAGTCCACAGTGGGCTGGCTTGAGTTAAGGAGCAGCTTTTGGGAGCTCTGTTGGCCTTGTCTGAGCTGCCCTTGTGCTGCCATCACCTCCTGCGGTGTGCCCTGCAATAATTAGCTCTAATCACACATGAGCAATAGCCTGCCTGGTCACCCTCTCTGCTCCCGGGGAGCGCGGCAGGGCGCCCGGCTCCTGTCCTTTCTCCGGTGCTCTGTCCACTCTCATTTGAACTGCCTTGCAGGATGAATTACGGTGCTCTAAGGGAATCTGCAAAATGGGATCACAGGCCAATTGAATCCATCTGCAAAATGCGGGAGGATGATATATCGCCCTACGGATGGATTCTGCTCACCCCTTCTTTTAATTTTATTTTGAAACTCTTGGTGAGAGTGAGAACAACAAATGCTTGAGGGACAAGGAGTTGGATCAGGCCGTGTTGACTAAAGGTGGGTGATGCAGAGGGGAAGTAGGGGGAAGCGACATGATATTCCCACTGTCTGCTGGCCAGTCTGATCCCTCGGAAAGCAGACTAATGTATGGGAATGTTTCATGGCGTAAAATGTGCTGGGACAGGCTGGAATTACCAGCCAGGGGGAGGCTTTAGGGACAAATAACAACCTGCCCAAGTCAATCGAAGCAGCTTCAGGTAGGAGCCGTGCAGGTGCTCTGAGCCATGTGGACATTGCAGGTACCCCGGACCACCTCGAGGTGCAAGGGCAGCCGAATGCAGCCCTCAGGGTCTGATTTAGCAGTTCCTGGCTGCTGGCCTGGCCATGCTCCCCTGGGAATGTGGCCAAGGTGACCCATCGTGGCCCTGATGTGGTTGGACTGCCAAGGAAGAAGTTAACCCCCTTGCACTTTGGGTGGATTGAGGTTGGGCTGGTGTTACCGAGCCTCCTCCTCCTCCGGCTGGGATGCTCCAGCCGTGGCCTGAGGGAGAAGGGAAATGAATTAAACCCATCTTCAGACACGTTTGTATTGATTCTGTCACTTTCTTGCTGCTTGCTGACAGGTGATGGATGGCTCATAATGCGACCGGCACAGTACATTACGTTTCCCATCCAGGGACTCCTAAATCATTTCAAATTTTCAAATTCCCTAATCAATATTTTATCAGTAGCAGGAGAAAGCGGAACAGACCCATTTCTCAAGAGGTAGAAGAATGAGCGTGTGTGGATGCGTGCCTGCACATACATAGGCATGGGAGTTTGGGTATTTATAATCACAACTGAAGCACCGTTAGTGTAACAATTATATCTGCAACCAGGAAAATAAATACAGAAGTAGGACCAGGAGTGATGCTTACATTTAAGTGACTTCAGGATGAAGTAAATTAGAGATTTGGATTTCTGATATGGATGTGGAGGATTGATGCCATGTGGGATCTGTGCTCGTTGCTCAGTCGGTCGCCCATCCTTTTGCAGGGTGCAGGGGGGTCGAGGCAGGTGTAAACATGCCTAGTTTTTTGTGGAAGGAAATTGGATTTGCAACCACCTGTAATGCACTGGGACTCAGATCTGTCACTCGGCACTGAAGCAGTAATGGGGAAATATCCCTAGCAAGCCTGTCTGGAGTTGGATTATGTGGCCTGGGCGGTTGTTTGTCTGGAATTTTAACCAAGCATGGTGTTGCTTTCTCGAGACTGGAGTGGGCACAGAAGGATCCTGCTGCTGCCATGATGTGTTGGCTCCTGGGGCACTGGAAGACGAGCTGGGAACGTGTGCCTGCAATCATGTGTGCTTGAAGTGGTCCTGAGCAAACAGCGCGTGCCTTTCTACCCCTCTGCTGGCATTGCTGTCACAGTAGGATGTGATCCAGGTGGGGCTGAGTGGGGATAGAGGAGGCAGTACTGGGACATTTCAGAGGAGGTGCAGGTGGACTCCGTGGTGTTAGGATACCCTGTGGAGTGGCTGGCTCCAGACTTGAGACCCAGATTCAGTGACTTCCCATGTCTTCCACACTGGGCTACCTTCACCAGTAGCTCCCAGTTCCTGCCCGGCATCTGGCTTTCTGCTGGGCTTTGGGATGGAAGAGCTCAGGGAAGAATGGACCTGGTTGCCCCCGTTGTAGGAGTGGAGTCTGTGCAAAGTGGAGGCAGCACAGGGCTTTGTTCTTTCCCCTCCAAAAGCTGCTGCTGGTGAGACAGCCGGAGCATTTCTGTCTGCCCCGGAGATGGCTGCTTTCCCCAAATCCTTCCTGTGCTGGTGGTCCTTCGTGTGTGCTCCTTGCATCCCCTGACCTCGCCTGCTCGACAGGCTTTCTCCATTCAATTACTCATTCTCTTAGACTCTTGTTTTTTATTCCCAGGCTGGACGTTTTCCAAGTGAAAGATTTATTCTTAAGCTATTTTTTTCTTCCCCGTGAAGAGAGCTTCCAAACAGCACAGATGTGAGGCTAAACATAACCTTCCTTGTTACTGTCACCTCTCCTCAGCGCTCGCCTGGCTGATCTGGTGTTGCCTTTGCTTCCCAGTGTTGTTTCACAGCTCAGTTGTAGCTCGCTGCTGGAATGCACGAGGGAGGCTGGCAGCAGAGAGCAGGGCTGCTGCTCTTGGGAGCACAACGTGGAGCTCAAGGGTGGCGCTTCCAAACCCGTGCTGACCTCCTGGCGCTTTCCCAGGCTGTGTGGGCACCCCTTTGGGCTGGCATAGGCTGCGTAACAGGAGAGTCAGACTCTCCTTCTAGAGGTAGTTTAAAAACCAGCTTTTTACTCATAGGAGGAACTTTGTGCCTTTCCATCGTGACCTCTGTTCAGTTTCAAGGAGAAACACATGCTCTTTCCCCAAGGCAAGAGCTGCCTCACCGCCGGCAGGGAGATCTTACACTGCAACACTTCTATGCCAGCATTTTTTCTGTGTTCAAAGTCTTCCACGGGCTTGGTTTCAGGACTGGATCCCTGCTGTGCCCACGTGGAGGTGAAGTTTGTAGCCATACCCTTTTCTCTCTCTTATTGCATGCTCAGGGTTTGTCAGGGATGGGGAAGGCCTCTGATTTGTGCTGTCCACACTGCCTCCTCCCCCAGAGGCACTCTGTGTAACAGGAACATTGCAAAAAGATGTGTGGAAATAACTGATTTTCTTCTTCTGAAAGCCTGTGCCTGATCTGCAGGAGCAGGAATCCTTTTGAAGAGCTCCTACATACTTCATGTGTACCGGAGGCAGGTTGCAAGGCTGCTTTCCTTTCTCCTTGGTTAAAGATAAGATTTAATTGAACCAGGGAGAAGTCACCGCTTGCTGTGTTGTTTACTGATCTGATGGCTGTTTGGAGTTGGGTCTGAACGTGTCTGGAAGTGGAGTTCCCTTCAGCCACGCTGCTCTGGGCAGTGAGTCTGCGATTCTCGGAGCGCAGCAGGAGAGAGGAAAGGAGCTACTGAGGTGCCTCCCAGGGAGACAAGGTACTTGTCATGTAGCTGTCACCAACCACTCTTCAGAGCACACTTGGTCACCCAGACTGCCTGCTGCTTTCCCTCTTCAAAGTGCAATAGCACGAACTGCCTTTTCCCCCCTGATTTGGTGTTAACCTCCTCTTGTTCTGGCGCTTTTTGAGGGTACAAATGTGTTTCACTGTGAGCAGGACAAGAGTCAGACCCAGACCTTGGTGCTTCACAGCTGCCACCTTTGCAACACACGTATGAGTCCCCACCAGTAGCTGATCTAGACAATGACTGCATTCAGCTGGTAAACTCAGTCCTTCTGCACAAGAGGTGAAGCCCATCGTTTGGGCACAGATGGCCTTAAATACTATTTCCCTGGATGAGAGAGATTCTGAAAAACGGTGTAGCTGAGAGAGAAATGCACCCTTACCACCTGAAAAAGTTTGCTGTGGAATCGTGTGTTGCAGGTCTCATCTTTATGGTTGCTGTGCCTGGGAGAAGAGCAGAGAGGCTGGGAAACTCTCTGCAAGCAGTACTAGGATTAGCTCAAACAGGAGGGGATGGGATGAACCGGCTCCCCAAAGGCAGTGCTTAACTCCCATTTGTCCTTAGGACAGGGAACGTCTTCAACCCTAAAACTCCAGGACACAGCTCCACCCTACACCTTAGGAGGTCTTTTCCAACCTAAATGATTCTATGATTCTGTATCTTACGTGCTTTAAAATAAACTTGGGTGTCCTGAAAGGATCTCAGCATTTATAGGAGCTGGGATTTATGTCCCTCAGGATAAGAGCCCGGGGCAAACAGATCTCAGCTTGGCTTGTCATCTCTCTCGGCTGGCAGTGCCCCTTTTGTGGTGGGACAGAGCTGGTCGTGGTGGTACAGCTGCTGTAAGGACAAGGAGCTGCTTGGGCGAGGAGGACGTGGGCTGAAGATACCTTGAGACTTCATGTCAGAGCTGTCACTTGCCAGCCTGACCAGAATGCCGTGCAGGGAGGGGAATTTTGGGTAACTTAGCAGAACAACACAAAGGCTCTGCATGGTTTTCAAATGAGCTGCGGCGGCATGAAGGGGAAATGCCCAGCTGGTTTTAATATCCAGCTTAAGGGAAGTCCTTTTGTTCATTTAGTCTTGATTTAAAGTGGTCTGAGGAGGTGAAATCCCCTTGCCTCATCTGGGTCTAAGCTGGGTGCTGATAAGCAAAGAGCTGTTTTTCCCTGCCAGCCGCTTCTGCCAAGCCAGAAATAGCCTGCCCGAGTAAGCTCACCATAGCAGCATTTCTCATTCAAAAGTTAATAAGCTTTGAAATTGGATTTTAATCAACTAATCTTTGATCCTAGGCACTAGAGCTCGATTAGGAGCGTCCAGTAAACCAAGTTACATCTTTCTTCCCTGCTGTCTTTTCCCCCCCCCAATCTAGCAGAGAAAAGGCCAAGAAATGTTTCAGCATTTGAGGACCTGTGAATTTTAGGGTTTGTGTTGTGCCTGGTTTTTTGATCTGATCCATCCCATAGATGAGTGGAAAAACTGATCTCTGGTGGACATCTGCTCTTCTAAGGCTGTAATTGTCTTTTAACAGCTCCTTTTGGGAAAAGGGCTGGAGCTCTTTTTTAGCAAAGGTTTGGATTCAATCAGATGAGGTGGGACGAGGGATGGAAGATCTGCTGTGGCCCTAACCATATCCCTCCTATTCCTAACCATATCCGTAACCATATCCCTCCTATTTTGACAGGATCAAAATAAAGTACCATGAATTCTGCATCCCACAGAATCAGGAAATAGCTGAGGTTGAAGGGACCTCTGGCATTTTGCCAGGCTGCAAAGGGAATTGTAGCTGGACTTCAGGGTCATGTAGTTACACTTCCGTTCAAGGGATGGATGCAGTTCAGACCTCTCCAACTTATTCCACCTCCCCATAAATCTGAGCAAACCCTCCTGTCTCAATTTATCCTCCAAACACTTTTCTCTTGATCAGATAGAGTAGAGGCTGCTTTTATTTTTTTAAAGCTCTGTTTGGATTCTGGTGCACAAGCTTCCATTTCCTACTGAAATGCTGGCTTAGTGAGCTCCCCGAGGACCACACAGCTCTTCCGTGTGCTTGTGGAATGGTCGGAACAAATGGGAGAGGATTTGCTTGGGCAGCAGAGTAAGCACACAGAGGCACTGCGCTGCTCATGTTGTTATCTCGAGTCATCCCTGACACTGCTGTGTTGTCCAGGGTCAGGGTGGGCTCTCTGATGAGCACCTCCTTCCCTAACACCTCACACTCGGGGTGCTGGGAGAGTGGCACACAGGCCCTGGAGTGGCCTTGCCACGGGTGGCTCGGGTGTGACGGGTGTCCTAGGTTACAGTGTAAGATGTAACCAAAAGTATGTGTTCCATTATCATCTTCATGAGCTGTTAAAGCAGGTGAAGGGCTGTGCTCCTTATCTCCCACCATGACTCACCCCTGATAACGCCCTCCGGGGGCTATCTCTGTTCAATAGGCAATCAAGGACCCACTGCTTGACTCATGGAATTACATCATCCCAGTGTGAGATGCTCTGCCTGGGGGAGGAACCAAGAATTCCCACCTGGATGTAACCTGAGGTTTGGAACAGCACGGGCAGCCTCACCTACTGGGTTCCCAGAGGACAAGAGCTACTGGATCACCACTGGACTTTCCGAGGAGGACCAGACCTTTTCTACAAGATCACTGCTTCGACAGAACCACTTCCAAGAGAACTGCAGCTATCACCTGATGGGACTGCTGCCACCACCCTGCCCGGCAGGGTGTCAGGTCGTACGCTGACTCTGTCAGCTTAAACCAGTGTTGCTGTATTATTGCTTTGTTATATATATATATTAGTAAAGAACTGTTAGTCCTATTTCTCATATAACTGCCTGAGAGCCCTTTAATTTCAAAATTATAATAATTCGGGAGGAAGGGGCTGGCATTTTCCATTCCAAGGGAGGCTCCTGCTTTCCTTGGCAGACACCTGTCTTTCAAACCAAGACAGAGGGATGCTGGGGAAGCCGGTCACGCTGGCTCCGAGCGGAGTCTGTGTGTGGCTCCGCTCTCCAGGACTCCTGCTCGCTTCCAGAGGATGTTGTATTTCCCTTGCCCTGGGCTATGAACGTCCATCTGGACATTTATCTTCTCTCCTCTGAGGAAAGGCAGTGGAGGGAGTGTAATGGTCCTTCCAAACACACTTTACAACCTAGAGTATCTATTCCATATAAAACTACCCTAATGGCCAGCTTTTACCGTTTCCAGGACTTTTCAGGGGATTTAAGCTCTGTGAGGGTACTTGCCAGGAATATGAACTGTGGCGTGTCAGCTTTTGGGGGCTGTCCAGCCTGTGCTAGGCTGACAGGTAGCTTGAAGGGAAGCTGGTCTAGTGGGCAGGATTGGCTGGCCCTTCAGAAAACAGTGTGCTTAGGGTGAGTCAGCTTCCCCTGGAGGTGATGCTTCGAGCCAGCCACAGCCACATGATAAATTAAAAGCGACATTAATCTACTAACTCTCAGGCCAATACAGTTAGCAGAGCTGATTGTGCCGAGGGAGGGATGAAGTTAAGCTGGTTAGGATCCTCTGAGGCCTCCGGATTTTACAGATCTTGGAGGGTACTGATCCCCAAACCTTCCCAAGCTGTGAGTGGCATTCAGAAGCCCTCACTGGGCTGATCCTTAGAAGAAGCCCAGAGCAGGTCTGATGCCCCATGGAGTGGCAGGTGGGGTCCCAGAAGCTTTTTCCAGGCCACACTCGAAATAGAGGAGGTCTTGACTTGTGTAACCCCAGCTGTGAAGAGATGATGGCCTTGTTAATGGAAATCTGCTGAGTCTTTCAAGTTTTTCCTCGTGTTTTCCATTCCTACTTGATATTTCTAGCTAGGGCTAGTTTTCTTCTTTTTAAGTTCATATAAAGAGCTGTCCCCCCCCCGCCAACAAACCTCAGTCCTTTCTTGGGTTACCAAAGTGTTCTCACTCTGGTGGCATGTGGTGGTCAATTACTTTGTGAAGCTTTTTGGAGCGAAGTTGCCCAATCCCATAACAGAGCAGCAAGTCTGGTGTGGCAATACAGCATTGCAGGCCTCAGCTCGTCCTCCAGGCTCCACGAAATGTGTGAACGAGCTGCCAGCAGCCATGGTGGGTGTGAAGACCAGATCCCACCTGCTTTGGGATGTGTGAATGTTTGGACCTTCTTAGGGCTCCCCATTGCAATGTTTTAGGGCCTGATTTCTGACAGGGCTCTGCATCTCCCAGCCTGTGTCCAGCTCTCGTGCCCAGTTGGCCCCAAATCTGAGCACGAGGTCAGGTTTGGACACTTTTCCACATGCTGTGGTAAATGTTTGTGTGGCTGAAGAGAACAGGCATAGCTCAAAATATCTAGGCGAGAGTACTTCATCCTATTCCTTCCTCCTGATCATCTTCTCAAGGTGGTTCCTCCTTGTTGCTTCCAGCCAGCCCCTGGAAGGACTAGAATCTCTGGAGATGTCCCTTCTGGAGAACCACCCAAGCTAGAGCCAGCTGGTGAGCTGCAACTTTCAAACTTGAAATTTCTTGGATGGCGTTTGAATGGAAAAGCTGCATGTCCAGTGAGTTGTGGTTCTATTTTTGGTTTTGTTTGGGGTTTTTTGGGGAGGAAAAAAATGAAAGCTAAATGAATTGTGTTGTTCAGGCAGAGGTAAGCAGCTGATGGTCACGGAAGTTCAAGGTCTGGGGGACCAGCATGAGTTGAGAATACAGGAGGACCAATTTTGAGT
Organism: Mystacornis crossleyi; assembly: GCA_013400655.1. Classification (NCBI taxonomy): domain Eukaryota; kingdom Metazoa; phylum Chordata; class Aves; order Passeriformes; family Timaliidae; genus Mystacornis; species Mystacornis crossleyi. The sequence goes on along the minus strand of VYZQ01012730.1, from coordinate 2,444 downwards.
CCACGTTCAGCTTGATTCAGAGCAATGTTGAGCTTTTCCCCTCTCTTAGGCTTAAGGCCTGAGGAACCTCTCCTTTGATCTGTGCTTAATCTCACCTAACATTATGGATCCATCTCCTTGGCAAGGATTGGCCATATTGAAGCAGCACTTTTAACTGTCTTTTTCAAGGCTGTGTTGTGTTGGGGCAGGTTTGGGTGTGGCTGTAGGAGCTGGTAGGAGGATGCTGTAGAAATGCTATATGCTGTGATCGTGCAAACTTGGGCAAGGAGGAGGAAGAGGGATGGAAATTTATTGTAAAACCATTGCTCCGAGGGGAGGCGAGGGTGTTTGCCTAGGAATGTTTTGAAGGACTGGTCCTCAGTGGGCTGACAGAAGCCAGTCTGTGACAAACCACTTGGATTATGCTTAGAAGCTCAGACTGGGGACCCACCAGTGACATTATTCTTTCCTTTTAGTGAGGGCAGAGTTTGTGTCCTTCAGGAGGAGGACCAGATCCTGGACTGGTGTACGGATGGCAGTGCCCAACTCTCCCCTCCAGGGCTGGGGCCAGCCTGGATGAACTATAGGTTTTACTGCTCTGCCCTTCTCCCTGTCCCACCCCAGAATCACCCCCAGCTCAGCTCGGGATGCGTGGCTCCTTCCTTGTGAAGGACACGACGAAATCTTGCCCAGATGACAATCTCCGGGGACTGCTTTGCAAAGATGTGCCAGGGCTGTGGCAGCCACAGACTCACTTAAATTCCAGCAGCAAGCTAGTTGGTGCCAAACCCCATTTGTATCACTGAGAAAAATGGTGAAATCATTGTTAGGTGTTCACTAAAATACTCTAAATTTTAGAGAACACGAGGCGTGAGTCAGGCATTGAAACCAGCATCCAAAGGAGGGAGGGAGTGGCGAGAGGCAGCAGGAGTGCTTTTGAAATATTTTGTTTCGCTGGCAAGAGGACAAGAAATAATTGGGCCTTAAATCAAGGAAATGGGAGAATAGGAACAGCAAATCAAGGGAAATGGTGGAAAATTAGGTCTTAGAGTAAAGAAATGTGTACACATGATCACCTGGTGGTTCTGGCAGAGATATATGCCCATAAATCTTCTCTTTTAACCTCTTCCCTGTTGCTTTATGGGGAATAGTGTCAGGCTTGCTGGCCCCATCCATCTTTTCTAGAGGCTACTGGTTTTGGTTTTGACTTGCTTGGTGCTGAGCACCCACTCAGTGGCCTGAATCTCCTTTAGGGCCAGAGAGGGAGCTCCCAGGCTGCCTGGACTCCCCGGGGCAGCCTGCAGGTGGGACCCCCGAGAGAAGATGATCGTGCAGCTCCATCCTGCGCATGGGATGGGGTTGGATGGATGGGGCGAGCCACGGAGGCTCTCTGAGAGCTGTAATGTGTGTCAGTACCTTGGGGCTCACATCTGTAGGTGTGACCTGCTCCTCGTGCTCTGCCAGCTGCCACAGGTCTCCACTCCTATGATGCCTTAGGTTTTAACTTCTGTACTTTTCAAATCCTGTATTGCCCAGTGTGTGACTCTGAAGTCTCTCACAGCTCATAGCTGCNGAGAGGTTTTATTATCTGGCATTATTATTCTTTACCTGTGTGTTTGTTAAATAGTTTTTATTTTCTCTTTCACGTTCCTCCGAGGAATATTTCTTTCCCCAACTTGGTGGGGGAGGGATGGCTATAACCTGCCTTCCTTTGAGGAGATGTTCCTTTTGGACGTTTTCCCTAAATTTGGCCCAAACTGTCACACCCTGTCTGACCACGATTGCAGCTGTACCCTAATAGAGGAGGAGGGATGTCCCCCTTGCAGACACCTAGAAGAGTAAGGTGACCTGTAATGTCCTGTGTGAGACTCAGGCACCTCCCTGCTATTTTAGGCACAGGACATCTCAGCAGGTTCTTCCAGCTGCAAATTCTGATATTAAAAAAAAAAAAAAAAATTTAAAAATCCCCTTTACCCCTCCCTAAAGTCCCAGGCTTATTCTTCTTACAAAAATAATGAAATGTAAAAATAAAGCTTTCCCTGTGTGCTTTCTGCCAGCCTTCCCTCCCTTCACACAGTGCTCATTAACTCCCCTAACGCTCGAGTCAGACGCGGCCTCCGGTTAAAAACAGCAACCGCCCTCGTGCCTTGCCTGTTTCCCAGGAGCTGGCAGCCAGACAATAACACCGATGGGATCATCTTCATCAGAAGATGTCAGCCCCTCTGTAAAATTTACATAACTTGAATTTNCGAGGGGGGGAGGCGGGGGAAGCAGATTGAAAAATAAATAAAGAACGCTGGAGAAAGAAGTGGAAAGAGGAAAGCTGCTGCTCGGGAGAGGCTGCTGGAGGAGCTGCCTCCCTGCAAATCCCTGCTGAGGGCTGTTTTGGGCAGGTAGGAGTTTCTGCTCCAGGATCACAGGCGATGTGAGTTCTGTTGCTGCATCAGTGGTTGGACTTGATGATC